>JACEIK010007224.1:51483-74679 GCA_018107945.1 Datura stramonium
CTAATAAAAATCTGTTTTTAAAAAAGTAAGAAATCAAACGATATTTTGTCAAGAGACTTCATATTTTTATAATACTATATATATAAACAAATAAATAAATATGAGAAATAACAAAGCATATTTATTCATAAGTAATAGAAAAATAATAGAATTATGCATATTTAGTTAAGAAGAAGTCTAGTAGTCATCCGACTGCGAAGGAATAAACAATTGACTCGAGAATTCTGAATCTCTTTCATTATCATTGCACAATGATGTGACATGAGAACCTACCTCTTGCGTGCGTCCTTCTCTTTTCCTTTCTTTTTCGAAAATTCATGAGGTTATTACTGTATTGATTGTTAGGATCATTTTGTGATTTTTATTGTTTTTTTGCTTGATCATTTTCATAATTTTCTTAATTGTTTATAATTTGTGGAATGAGTGACGCTTTTTCAAGGTGATCGGATGTGTTTTGAAAAAAAAATTCAGTTTTGAAAGTTTGATCAAAGTAAATATTTTGGGTTAACGAGGTCGGATTTGAGTTTTGACAGTTCTATGTAGTCTGGAGGATGATCATGACTTAGTTGGATAGTTTACACAGATCCCAAGGTGCACAGGAGTGATTTGAACCATTGAGTTGAATTCTAGTTTTCTTAAAGTTTAGAGTTGACCACGGTCAACGTTTGGTCAAGATAACCTCGGAGTGGCGATTTGATAATTTCAACAGGTCCAGAATGTGTTTTATGATCGATTTGCACTATTGATTTGTGTTCACAATGTTTCAAATGATTTTCAAGGGTTGAAATCAAAAGTTGCTTGAGTTTGGATGTGTTGGTTCAACTGTATTTAGTGCAATCATGCCTGCGACCCTTTCTTCACCTCGGTGATACTGTTTTGGCGAAGGTTCTCTACTTTTGTGAAGATAGGTTATCCAGAGGACTTCAGCTTCTGCGAGGTGGTTGCTGCAAGGGCAAAGTCGCACTTGTGCATTTTGTTCTGCTTCAGCGGAGGGTGCAGTGTGCACCAGGGTCCGCTTCTGCGAGTAAGTCCCTCATCGGTGACTTCACTCCTCCGAGCTTCATCCCGCTTCTATAGAGTTGATTCACTTAAGTGGCCTTCGCTCCTACGGTCATTTCTCCACTTCAGTGAGCTTGTAGGTGCAAGGATTTTCTGCTAACAATACCTGAACGTGAATAGTAGAAAAAATTCTAATTCGATCTTAGACTTCTTAATTTGATTTTGGGGATAGAGAGCTCGATTTCGGGAGACTTTTGTAGGGACTTCGAGATTTCATCGTAGAGGTAAGAATCTAACACCATATTTGATATTTTTCTGCTAGCCTATCGCTTATTTCATGAATTAATCCTTATTTGGGTATTGAAAAAGTAGGGGGTTTTACTTTAAGCTTAAAAATTGATATTTTCTTGAATAGAGGTTTGATTTATTCTCGAATTTGATTAATTTTTTGGCTCCTAGACTTTTACTTAATGGATAAATTATTTTTTAAGTTAATTTTCAAATTTGACCCGGGTTGACTTTTTGACCCAACTTTTACATAGCAATATGAGCGTCGATATACTTGTATATTCAGGAGTATGATTTTAATAGAATGGGAGCTTTTCGAGGCGATTCAAAAGGGAAAGGAATCATTTTGTCAGTTCGTGACACATAGCTCGGCATTCGAAGATACCATCTAGACTCCGCTTAGGAGGTGATTATGGTATATTGATTATGAGGGGTATTGGGCATGTTGGGAGTGCCAAACTCAATTGTGATGATGCGTATTTGGGCACTGATGTATTGTGGATGGTACTTTATGTATTGCAAATATTGGAGAAATTCTCCTTATTATGAATCTAGTTTGGCAAATTAGTTGATAACCTTTATATGAATCATTTTGACTTGTTTAAATATGGCTAAATGATTGTCGATTATATAGTCGTTTCATGACTTGAGAAATTAATTATATCATACTGAATTAGATTAACTAAAACAGTTAAATGATGAATGTCGAGTTATACACTTATTTCATACATATTCATATCACTCTTATTAATGCAAAATATTTATTCGCATGTGGTGCCTATTGTATTGATTTTATGAAATTCATATTTGTGAAAATATTTCATCTATTCTTGTAATACCAATGGAAAATGATTTCGACAAGTGTTATGCTGATAAAAATGGTTCTGGCAAGTGTTATATAGAAAATAGTTTCGGCAAGTGTTACGTTGATCGGATTGATATCATGTAAAGCTGATAGAAAATTGTCCTGGCTAGTGATAAGGTTCAGGAAGATTACCGGCAAGGAGCCCAATGTAAAACTATTTTGGCAGGTATATGGACCTCGCGAGTCCTACAAGGTGATTATTAGTCATTGTATAATATTTTATTTATTTGATTTTATATAAATTGCCTACCTGAGTGTCCTAGATTACTTAATTTCCTTTTAACTGCTTTGCTTGAATTGTATATACTTGCATAAAAAATAATTGATGGTGAGTGTTAATTTTATGTATTATAATCATAGTACTCAGCATTGTCGGGCTATGTTGCCTACTACGTACACGTGCTTCTCATACTAATATTAATCATTCGACACTCTTTTGTGTAAATTATGTTTCGAGCACAAGCAGTACATATTGATTCTAGAGCTCGAGGCTCATTTTTTGGAGATTCATGGGTGAGATGTCTGGTTGATTTGCTACGCTAGACTCCAACTACCTTCTACTTATGTCTTTTTATTATTTCATATAATATTTTGATGTTAGACAGTTTATGCATTGTTAGAAGCTCTTGCACATTTAACACAGAGTCTTAGGAGTCCTTGATACGATATTATTACACCTAAAATATGATGTAACATCTAGCCACTGACCATCTATAGTCCTTCAGGTCACAAGCATCCTCTCCACAAGTTAGCAAACATAAGTCTAGACCCGACTCCTACGACAACAAACTTACCACACAATTTCGATCAGAGAAAAGGATAACAATCTTAGATATCTTGTAGCCTCCTATTTATAAGTACGTTATGCAACACATACATAAATAAGACTCTATTAGATACTACTCATAGATTCTCTAGGAAACGACCTGCTTTGATACTAAGTTTGTCATGCCCTAAATTCAGGGAGGCGCGACTAGCATCCATTCCTCACTTGATCAAGTGAACCTACAACTAACCAACCAATAAACGACAAGCATGAGCCGACAAGGCTCGACATCAAAATAATATAATAATACAAATAAAGACAACAACTAACATCAGAGTCTATAGAGAAAGGTGGCCTACAAACCAACGCTTTTATACATAATAGGCAGACGAGACCACACCTATACAACAACAAGTATACAATTTGGCCAACCGGTCCTATAATAGTTCTATAACCACAACATAAGTCTACCAGCCTTTACAAGTACAACAATGATCAATTCATCAAGATAGGGCCCAACCTACCCATAAAACCAAAATCATAACAACTAGTACAATGGATAACATGGAGATTACCAGCCAAGACAAAACTCCACTCAGCTACGAGGATCATGAACTACCTATTAATCAACACCTGTAGGCATGAATGTAGCGCCCCCAAGATCGGGTATTAGTATGGAGATGTACTGAGAATGTAAGGCGAAAAAGATAAGATACAAGTATACAAGACAACAGAAAGGAAGCATAAGAAAATACCAATACATTATCCCAAGACACAAGCCAACAACAACAGATTACAAGACGATACGTAGCCACAACCCCGACTATCTAATAACTAGAATGATCATGGTCACCGCCAGTGCACCTATCTAATTCACAACTAACCATAGAAATCATCTAATACAAGCAACGCAATATGTATATCAATTCACAACCATAGCCCTACTGAAAATAGTCATGGAATTGTAGGCAATCACAATTCACAAGTATGACCTTGCCTGAAAATAGTCAACTTGAAAGTCTTCATATGCCACGGGCTTAGCCTAGCAGAAAACCATCACGGACTTGCAGGTCTTCATAGAGTCTCCCAAGGGCCACACCAATCAACAAGAATATAATAGCAATAATAATACACACAAATACAAGTAAAAAACATCCCACGGTGATACCCAAATCCTATGTTTCTTCCAAATGAATATAACTCTATTTCATACAATAATCGACTCACCAACATGCTTATTGAGCACCCAAGTGTAATGCTCCGAAAATTCTAAGATTAGACTCAGAAGTTGAAATAGACAAAATAGAATTTTCTACATCAGGTCACAGAACGAGTCATCCTGTGACCCGTGGGGTAGGCCACGAGTCGTGGAGTGACTCCTGGGGAAGGGTCCGAATTTGGTTGAAAAATTTGGGAAGTTGAGTGACCAGGGGTGTGACCACAAGTCGTGGTCAATACCATGAGTTGTCAGGTCAGTCGTGGCCAAGGGATGATTGAAAAATGAAGAAAGTTGTGTAGTGCACTTAACGGGTCCTCACCACGACTCGTTGAGGACACCACAAGTTGTGGTGTCGCCCCTGGTAACCCTCTGGTGTTTTCTAGTAGTGTTGAGGACGAGAGGTGACCACGATTCGTGGTCACCACTAACGACCCGTTATGGTCCCTGTGGTCACAGCAGTAGATTTTTGGGCAGAGTACTTCACGAGTTGGACCAAGAGTCATGGTCACTGGGCACGACTCGTCCAGTCCCTCGTGGGACTGGTAGGATGATTTTTCTGTGAGATTTTTAGGGTTTTTTTTGTAATTTTTTAAACTCCTAGACTCTAAACTATATCATTTTGGAATTGTCCAGGAGGGAGTTAAAAGGGTGACCGATGTTTCCTTTCACCCATTCTCTCGATACTTAGACTCAATACGCAGAAACTCTCAGGGCTAGGACTAGAGCAATCGATTTCTTCTCTGATTTTCAAGGATTTTTCTCCGGATTATTTTCATCAGGTATGTGGAAATTTAACAAGGGAATAGTTCTTCCCTTGTGTCCCCAAAATCTTTGCTATTTTCCTCTTTCAGCTTAGCCCTGTAGATTCAAATGTAGAAGATTGTCAGACTTATATCCTTAAAATTTCGGGTAGTATATTTCTCATGATTTTAATTGCTTTATTATTTCCTAATTCTAGAAATTTTTGAGAATTGTATCTTGTTGAATAATTTAGCCTTAAGTCTCAGCTCAGTAGAAATTGGAATTTTGCGGGTTGAACTAATTTTCCCTATAGCATGGTTTTGTCAGTTATGCAATGCACATATTATTAGTTTATGTTGAAAACTCAGTCAGATTCATGTTAGTCTAGTCTTAGTCAGATTTTTAGCTTACTCAGTATTGTCCAGAAATGTCAGCTGATCAGTTTGACAACAGTTAAATTTTGAGGTGTCAGTGATACCTCCTAGTTATCAGTATTTAGACTCAGACACCAGTTATCAGATTTTAGTAGTTCTTTAGACGGTTATGAAGCTCTCAGATAAGCAGCTCTGACCAGTCTTAGAACACCAATTTCTAAATTCGATCCGATAAGACTCTCAGGGTACTCCCAGATAGTATCCCTGACTCAGTCTTAGGCCCCAGTATTGAGCTATCTGCTTGGCAGTAGTAGTCATGTTAGGACTATACAGTGGGAGTAGGACTTAGCATTGAGAGGGCCGGGGTTCTAGAACACCCAGGTTTCCATAACTACGTTGCCACCTTAGGTTATCTTACTGGCCTCATGGCCCCACACAGTGATTCAAGGTATATTGGGTCCTACCGATAGGATCTATACATCATACTCCACATCTAGCTCACGTGGTTATATGACGGTTATAGACTCTCCCACTAGTCAGTTTAGTTTAGTCTCAGATTAGCTCAGTTAGAACAGCTTCATACTACTCAGTTCAGATCAGTTTAGTATAGTACTTCACATTAGTATCTCAGAATTAGGGCATGTCTTTGACCATCAGACATGGTCATTTTGACCATCTCAATATATCACAGATTATTCAGTTTCAGTATTTTAGTTGGTCATTGCATGTCTTTACAGTTCATTTGTTTTATTCTCTATGTTATGATTTCTCTCACTTATTCAGTACATTAAAAGTACCGATGCATACCTTTTATGTGTATCATTTTATGATACAGCTGCAGGTTCTCAGTCCCAACACCGTTAGCAGATCTCGCTCAAAAACTTTCAGCTGCATCATTGGTGAGTTCTCATTTTTCGAGGACAAGGATTATTTCTTTTCAGCTATATTTCTTTCAGTTAGACTTAGAGTTAGCTGGGGGCTCGTCCCAGCAACTCATCAAATAGATGACCTTCAGACACAGACAGAGTTTCAGACTCTTAGCTTTTTTCAGTTGTATTAAAACTTTATGATTTAGTTCTTTTTCATAAATGTTTTATTTTGTTATTTTAAAGCTTCCGCTGTGTTTTTACTCAGAATGCCAGTGTTATGATAGACCATGGGTTGACTTGGGGTTACTTGTGACTCCAAGTATCGTGTCTCGTCCACAGTATAGATTCGGGGTGTGACAAACTTGGTATCAGAACACTAGATTTAGATTATCCTAGGATGTATGAAAGCCGCGTCGAGTAGAGTCTTTTTCATGGGTGTGAAGCGCGCCACACTTATGACGGGGAGACTACGAGATGTTATTAGGAAAATTTCCCTTTTGTTCATAATACTTATCATGCATTGAAGTTCAATTTCAGAAACATCCTCCTAACTCATGATCTGTCTCGTTTCAGTGAAAATCATGCCTCCACGACTTGGTAACGGAAGAAGGGCCGTCAACGCTCACCGACCTGCCCCACCAGCTCTAGAAGCCCCTCAAGACAACCCAGTGTCCTACACAGAGTTCAAAGCGGCTATCCAGCTGCTCACACGGATAGTCACTAATCAGGTGAACCAGCAGGTGGTTCCGGTCAATAATAATGGGTCCGCAGTAGCTGCCCGGGTTCGAAACTTCACCCAGATGAACCCTCCAGCTTTCCATGGATCCAAGGTGGGAGATGACCCACAAGAGTTCGTAGAAGAGATCAGGAAGATCACCCGAATTATGGATGTTAGCTCCTCGGAGAGTGCCGACCTGGCTGCCTACCAACTGAAAGGGGTAGCCCAGATTTGGTACGAACAAGTGAAAGATGGGAGACCAGCGGAAGCAGAACTGGTGGAATGGGAGGAGTTCACTACAGCCTTCCTAGACAGATTTTTTCCCCAAGAGCTTAGGGAGGCTAAAGTGGTTGAGTTCATGAATCTAAAACAGGGAAATCAGATGGTGGAAGAGTATACACTGGAGTTTACAAGGTTGTCTAAATATGCTCCGGAGATAGTAGCCGAGCCAAGGGCTCGCATGCTGAAGTTTGTTAATGGAGTATCAAACCTGGTCCTTAAGTAGTGCAGGACTGCAATGATTATTAAGGATATCAATCTCTCCAGCCTCATAGTTCATGCCCAGCAGATTGAGGCAGAAAAACTAAAAGGCTTGGAGCGAGAAAACAAATGGGCAAGAACCGTCCAGTCAGATTATGGCCACCAGAGATCTGACGGTAGTAGCCGCCCACATCAGCAGCAGTAGAGGGCTCCAACACCTACGTCAGCCAGTGCCCCTACTTTTTGGTCCTGCAAGGATCAGAGAGGTGGAGCATCTAGCTCACAATTCCAGAGTCATAGCGCCAGCAAACGCTACAGCTACCCAGCTTGCCCTAAGTGTGGAAAGAACCATCCAGGAGAGTGCGTTTAGGACCGAGAGGGTTGTTTTGGGTGAGGACAGCTTGTTCATCGACTCAAAGAATGCCTGATGGCAGGACAGAGGAGATCACAATCCATCGCTTCAGCAGCTCCAGCAAGCCGACTAGCTCAGCAGGCCAACACTTCAGGTATGGATGGAGGCCAGCGCCAAAAGTGTTTTTATGCTTTGTCCTCTCGTCAGGATCAGGAGAGATCACCTGACGTGGTCACGGGTATGTTGCGCCTTTTCCATCTAGACATGTATGCCCTACTAGATAGAGGGGCCACACTTTCATTTGTGACTCCCTATGTAGCTGTCCAGTTTGATATCAGTCTAGAAGTCCTCTAAGAACCATTCTCACTCTCCATCCTAGTTGGCGAGTCAGTTAGAGCCAATCAGGTGTATAGAAACTGCCCAGTCTCAATCTTGAGTAGGATCATTCTAGATGATCTTGTAGAGTTAGATAGGTTGACTTTGACCTCATTCTCGACATGGATTAGTTACACTTTGGTTATGCCTCAGTCGACTTCAGAATTAGGGTCGTTAAGTTTCAGTTCCCTAATAAGTTAGCTTTAGAGTGGAGGGGCAGTAGTTCAGCGCCTAAGGGTTGGTTTATTTCCTACTTTAAGGTTATAAAGCTTATTTCCAAAGGGTGTATTTATCATCTAGTTTGGGTCAAAGATTCCAGCTCTTAGACCCCAACTATTTAGTCAGTTCTAATTGTCAGCTAGTTCCCTGACGTGTTTTCCAAAGATCTTCCCGGAGTTCCTCCTGAGCGGGAAATAGACTTCAGCATAGACCTTCTTCCAGACACTTAGTCCATCTCCATTCCTCCTTACAGAATGGTTCCAGCTGAGCTTAAGGAGTTGAAGGAGCAACTAAAGGACCTTCTTGATAAAAGTTTTATCAGACCCAGCATCTCTCACTGGGGTGCTCCAGTACTATTCGTATGAAAGAAAGACGGTACCCTCAGAATATGCATCGATTACCATCAGTTGAACAAGGTCACAGTCAAGAACAGGTGTCCCTACCCAAGATTGATGACTTGTTCGATTAGCTTTAGGAGCCAGTTGTTTCTCCAAGATAGATCTTAGGTCGGGGTATCATCATCTAAAAGTCAGAGAATGTGACATATCGAAAACAGCTTTCAGAATTTGGTATGGTCACTACGAGTTTGTGGTTATGTCTTTTGGACTAACTAATGCCCCCGCAACTTTTATGGACCTGATGAACAGATTTTTCAAGCAATATCTAGATATGTTCATCATTGTATTTATCGATGACATTCTGGTATACTCCAGAAATGAGGAAGAACATGCTAATCACCTGAGGGTGGTGCTTCAGACACACAGAAACCGTCAGTTGTTTGCAAAATTTAGCAAATGAGAATTTTGGTTGAAGTATGTGACTTTCCTTGGTCACGTGGTCTCGGGTGAGGGTATTCAAGTCAATCCTCAAAAGATAGCACGGTGAAATACTGGCCCAAACCTACCTCTCCAACCGAAATCAGAAGTTTCTTGGGTCTAGCCAGTTATTACCTATGATTTGTGGAAGGTTTTTCCTCTATTGCATCTCCTCTAACTAAGTTGACTCAGAAAAAGGTGAAATTCCAGTGGTCAGATGCGTGTGAGAAGAGTTTCCAAAAGTTGAAGACTCGACTCACTATTGCTCCAGTTTTGACCTTACTAGAAGGAATAGATGGGTTCGTGGTGTATTGTGATGCTTCTAGGTTGGACTTGATTGCGTGCTAATGCATCATGGTAACACGATAGCATACGCCTCCAGACAGCTCAAGGTTCATGAGAAGAACTATCTGACTCATGACCTAGAGTTGGCAGCAGTGGTGTTTGCGTTGAAAATATGGAGGCACTACCTTTACGAGACTCACACGGATGTTTTCACCGATCACAAGAGCCTTCAATATGTGTTTAGTCAGAAATATCTAAATCTTCTTTAGAGAAGATGGTTGGAGCTACTGAAGGACTATGGCATGAGTGTGTTGTATCACCCGGGCAAAGCCAATTTGGTGGCTGACACCCTAAGAAGGATGTCTAGGGGGAGCGTGGCTCACGTTGAAGAGGGCAAAAAGGAACTGGCAAAGAATATCCACAGGTTAGCTCGGTTGGGAGTGCAGTTAGTTGATACAGCTGAGTGCAGAGTAGTTGTACAGAGTGGATCAGATCCTCATTGGTAGTTGAAGTTAAGTCAAGGCAGGATGAAGATCCCATACTACTTAAACTAAAGGAGGCGGTTCTCAGAAAAGAAGTGGAGGCTTTCTCCCTAGGGGTAGATGGTGTACTCTGTTACCAGGGTAGGTTGTGCGTGCCGGATGTGGGTGATTTGAGATAGCAGATACTGGCTAAAGTACACAGTTCGAGATATTCCATCAACCCAGGTGCTACTAAGATATACCGCGATTTAAGGGATATTTACTGGTGGAATGGCATGAAGAGAGACATCAAGAATTTATTGCTAAGTGCCCAAACTGCCAGTAGGTCAAAGTAGAACATCAGAGACCGGGAGGTATGACTTAGGATATCAGGATACCCACATGGAAGTGGGAAGAAGTAAATATGGATTTTATTACAGGTCTACCTCGGACTCGTCGACAACACGAGTCAATCTAGGTGATAGTAGACCGGATGACTCAGTCAGCACACTTCCTCCCAGTTAAAACTACAGACTCAGCCGAGGATTATGCTAGGCTTTATGTCCGGGAGTTAGTCAGACTTTATGGGGTGCCTTAATCCATTATCTTAGATAGAGGTACCTAGTTCACCTCTCATTTCTAGAAATCTTTTCATAAGTGACTCGGTACCCAGGTCAAGCTCAGCATAGCTTTTCAACCGCAGACAGATGAACAAGCTGAGCGGACTATACAGACTTTAGAAGATACACTGAGAGCGTGTGTGATTGATTTCAAGGGTAGTTGGGATGATCACCTACCTCTCTTCGAGTTTGCGTACAATAATAGCTACCACTCCAGTATTCAGATGGTCCCGTTTGAGGCATTGTATAGTAGGAGGTGTAGATTTCCTATCGGGTGGTTTGAGGTTGGTGAAGCTACTCTAATCGGGACAGACTCAGTTCAAGAAGCCATGCAGAAGGTACAACTCATCCGATAAAGGTTGAAACAAGCTCAGAACCGACATAAATCCTATGCTGATGTGAGGAGGAAAGAGTTAAAGTTGCATTAGACGATTGGGTTTATCTAAAAGTTTCACCCATGAAAGGGGTGATGAGATTTGAAAAGAAATGAAAACTCAGTCCAACATATGTAAGACCCTACAGAATTTTGAGGCAAATTGGCAAAGTAGCCTATGAGCTAGAATGACCTTTAGAGTTATCATCTGTGCACCAAGTGTTCCATGTGTCGCTATTGAAGAAGTGCATCAGTGATCCAACTTCAATTGTGCCACTAGACAGTGTGGGAGTGAAAGATAGTCTCTCTTACGAAGAGGTTCCAGTTCAGATCCTTGACCGTCAGGTTCGTAAGCTGAGGAATAAAGAAGTAGCTTCAGTCAAAGTCTTGTGGAGAAATCAGCATGTTGAAGGAGCTACATGGGAATCCGAAGCAGGTATGATGGCTACATACCCACATTTATTCCCTTCTAGCTCAGTTTCTGTTTAAGGTATCAATTTTCTCCCTAAAAACCCTATTCAGTTACATGTTCAGTCCATGTGTCCCAGTTTCTTTCATGTTAATGAATGTGTGTATGATTCGTGAATTCAGTTCAGTCATGTAGTTCAGTTTAGAGGTAATCATTGTGTTAGTTTTCAGCTTTCATGATCAGTATTTGACTTTATGGATTGCATTTCTCTATTTTTCTGTGTGTTTCCAACATTCCAGGATGAATGTTCCCAAGGGGGAGATATTGTAATGCCCCGGAAACCTTAAGATCAGACCCGGGAGTTGAAATGAATTAAATAGAATTTTTTGCACCAGGTCACAGAACGAGCCCTCCTGTGACCCACGGGGTAGGCCACGAGTCATGGAGTGACTCGTGGGGAAGGGTCCGGACTTGATTGAAAATTTTAAGAAGTTGAGTGACCACGGGTGTGACCATGAGTCGTGGTCAACACCACGAGTCGCAGGTCAGCCGTGGCCAAGGGATGATTGAAAAATAAAGGAAGTTGGGAAGTGCACTTAACGGGTCCTCACCATAACTCGTTGGGGACACCACAAGTCGTGGTGTCGCCCGTGGTGACCCTCTAGTGATTTCTGGTAGTGTTGAGGACAAAGGGTGACCACCAGTCCTGGTCACCACCAACGACCCGTTATGGTCCCCGTGGTCACAACAGTGGATTTTTGGGCAGAGTACTTCATGAGTTGGACCACAAGTTTTGGTCATTGGGCACGACTCATCCAGTCCCTCGTTGGGACTGGCAGGGTGATTTTTTTGCGAGATATTTAGGGGATTTTCTATAATTTTTAAAAAATTTAGACTCTAAACTACATTGTTTTGGGCTCATCCAGAAGGGAGTTAAAAGGGTGACCGACGTTTCCTCTCACCCATTCTCTCGATACTTAGATTCAATACGTAGAAACTCTCAGGGTTAGAACTAGAGAAATCGATTTCTTCTCGGATTTTAAAGAAATTTTCTCTGGAATTTCTTCACTAGGTATGTGGGAATTCAATAAGGGAATAGTTCTTCCTTTGTGTCTCCAAAATCTTCATTATTTTTCTCTTTTAGTTTAGCCTTGTGGATTTGAAATGTAGAAGATTGTCAGAATTATATCCTTAAAATTTCGAGTAGTATATTTCTCATCATTTTAATTGCTTTATTATACCCTAATTCTAAAAATTTGTGAGAATTGTATCTTGTGGAATAATTTAGCCTTAAGTATCAGCTTAGTAGAAATTGAAATCTTGCGAGTTGAACTAATTTTCTCTATTGCATGGTTCTGTCAGTTGTGGAATGCACATATTGTTAGTTTATGTTGAAAACTCATTCAGATTCATGTTAGTCTAGTCTCAGTCAAATTTTTAGCTTACTTAGTATTGTCCAGAAATGTCAGTCAATCAGTTTGACTACAGTTAAATTTTGAGGTGTCAGTGATGCCTCCCAGTTATCAGTATTTAGACTCAGACATCAGTTATCAGATTTTAGTGGTTCTTTAGATGCTTACGACACTCCCAAATAAGCATCTCTGACCAGTCTTAGAACCACCAGCTTCAACCTCAGTTTGTTCTTTAGACGGTTACGACGCCCCAGAGAAGCAGCTCTGACCAGTCTTAGATCACTAATTTCTAAATCCGGTCCGATAAGACTCTCAGGGTACTCTCAGATAGTATCCCTGACTTAGTCTTGCGCCCAAGTATCGATCTATCCACTTGGCAGTAGTAGTCATGTTAGAAATATCCAGTGGGAGTAGGACTTAGCACCCAGAGGGTCGGGGTTCCAGTGCTAGGTTCCCAAAACTACGTTGTCATCGTAGGTTATCTTACTGACCTCATGGCCCTACACAGTGATTTTCACAGTTCATGCCCTTATACCCTGGCAAGGTATATTTTTGTTCTGCCAATGGTGTCTATACATCATACTCCATGTCTAGCTCGTGGTTATATGTCGGTTATAGACTCTCTCTCTAGTCAGTTCAGTTCAGTCTCAGATTATCTTAATTAGAACAGCTTCAGACTACTCAGTTCAGTACAATACTTCAGATTAGTATCCCATATTTAGGGCATGTCTTTGACCATCATACATGGTCATTTTGACCATCTCGGTATATCACAATTTATTCAGTTCCAGTATTTCAATTGGTCATTGCATGTCTTTACAGTTCAATTGTTTTATTCTCCGTGTTATGATTTCTCTCACTTACTTATTACATTCAAAGTACAGATGCATACCTTTTATGTTATATCATTTTATGATACAACTGCAAGTTCTCGGTCTCAGCACAGTTAGCAGATCTCGCTCATTTTTCAAGGACAAGGATTATTTCTTTTCAGCTATATTTCTTTCAGTTAGACTTAGAGTTAGCTGGGGGCTTGTTCCAGTAACTTATCAGATAGATAGCTTTCAGACACAGACAGAGTTTCAGACTCTTAGCTTTGTTTCAGTTGTATTAAAACTTTATGATTTAGTTCTTTTTCATAAATATTTTATTTTATTATTTTAAAGTTTCCTCTATGTTTTTACAAAGAATGTTAGTGTTATGATAGACCATGGGTTGACTTGGGGTTACTTGTGACTCCAAGTACCGTGTCTCGTCCAGGGTATAGATTCAGGGCGTGACACCAAGTCTAAGCCCAACTCGAGCTATAACCTCGACTCTAAAATTACAACTAAATAGTAGCCCAACAAAAAAGTAAGAACAATATTCAAGGCCACCAAAAATAGCGAACCGAACAATGAATTCAATGAGATGATACACAACGGAAAATATGTCGAAAAGAGATACAGAAAAGCTTTAACATACTTTGTGAACAACAATAAGAATCTTAGTCGAACCTCACTCTACAAACCATCAAGGTACTTCCACGAAACAGCATCTCACCCAACACCCAACACAAGTCAACATACAATTATATATATAAAACAACCCACAAATCTACCAACAAAAGCCACCAAGCGATTCTCACAATGTGACTCAAGTTATACATATTAGACCGTCCCATTGACGTACCACAATTGCGTAAGACAACACCTAAATCCCGAGTATATTCACCATTAAAAGAACATCACAAACTAGCAACCTAACAAGATTTTAATGGCATGAATTAAAGGCTACCAAAATAGTCACACGCATGACGATAACAAAGACGTACATTTCATGAGACATATATTATCTAAGGAAAGAAAAGTCCTTAACATACTTTGAATTTGACAACCATGAACCTGAACGAAACTTCACTTCCTAACACCACACAAGCTTCCATGAACAGCTCCTCAGCTAACCTACACGAAACCACCACTAATTCGATAAGAAAATAATGTATAAAGACGTATACGGTAAGATTTATAAGAATTCAATTATAGAAGCTCTAAACCAATAATATAATGATACTATATAAAACTACAATTTAAATATAAAAATCAAGGTAGAAGAGTGCTTACCCAGCCAAATCTTATGAAACAGTCATGAAACTATCAGAACGACAACCACAATATGAGCTACATGCGTTCTACAACGATTTGCCCGAGAAGATGAACTTGGGACAGGAACTTTAAGCTCAAAACCTTGGTGGCTATAGAGGAATACAGAAAAGGAGGTTTTCTACCATTTAGGATCTAAAAGAGCTAAATTTGGAGATAACAAATTGACCAAAGAGACTTATATAGTCCATTACCGACTTGGCCTCGCTTTGACGTGCCTGCTCGCAGTCTCACAAAAATGTAAATATCTCTCTATTCTGACATCGTATTGCCAAATGATTTAATAAGGTTGAAAACTAGAATTATAGAACTTCAATTTGATAAATAGTTGGACCCCTAACTCCTTATATATTGGGAAAATTTTTTCGAGACATCTTACTAAATTTCAGAGAATATAAAAAGTAATTTGCGATAACTTTTGCCAACTCTTGTTTTACCACTTTCTTGACTTAAAATCTTAACATACGATCATAAATGATTCAAATACCTCATAAAAATCCTTCTTAGAATGTTAAGCATTCTTAGTCCTACATCGACAATACAAGTTTATTAGTTAAACTATGTGTGGTGTTATAGTTAATCTCTCCATACTTAGCCAAATATGACTTACGATCATGTATTCGTAGACATCTACAGGGACATACAGCCTGCATAATTCATCTGCGGCCCGTATGTGACCTTTTTTGTGCAATTATTTCTGACTTTGTGCATTTTTTTCATTCGGATACCTGCAATACAATATTTAAACATTAGAATTTGCTTATAAAAGTTCTAATAGATAATCAAAACTTACGCAAAAGGTATCAAAATATATCATAAAAGCTCCGCACATCAACACTCCCAACTTAATGTTTTTGATTTACCCTTCCTACTGTTCAGATTTTATAGAGTGTAATGCCTATAATGGTTTTGATAACTAGCTACCAACATCCTTTTTCATACCAACCACCATTTTATCACTTCTTTTAAATCAAAATCATTGTATTTCTCATAAACATCAAGTCTAATTATGCAACCTCTATTCCTGACATCATTTTAAATTATATCAACTGATTCATCCAGGACACCTATCTTGGAAAGTAATTTGTTTATCTATTTTCATCCACGTGACCTTACTTAGACCAAGAAATATGTCCTATCATAAGTGATAATCATAATGAACACAAGGAAAATCAGACAAAAGAGAAAAGAAAACACTTATCCATCACAAAAATATTCACATGTCACACTGCAACTATCATAAGCTTGTCTTTATTTTTAAATGTCTTTACTTTCAGAAAATCTACTCGAGATCATATAAGGACTTTTCTAACCTTGTAATTTTATTTTGGGGATAAGTAGGATGCATATCTGGGAATTTTTAGCTTTACCCTCCTTGAACACTATATCATATTGTTCCTTTTTTTTCTTTATTTTTTTACTCCTCCAGTCTTTATCTTTTCTTTGTGTTTTCTCGTCATGACCTTAAGCAGATATTCTACTAGCTTTCCTCTTTTTTTTCTTTTTTTTTTAAATATTGCTTTCTCTCTTCTTCTTTTTTTATTTAAATTTTAAATTTTATTTTTCAATCATAGTGCTTCAGGTCATGATTTGGATTTCAGGTCAAGGAGGATGGGTATAGAAACAGGATAAATTTAAAGCATGGGTTATAGTTTCAGTATGGTTGACCAAGAAAAAGGCAAAAGGCTGAAAGGGGGAGACTACAGAATTATTTCATACTTTGGTAGGTCCATATAAGAAAAACGGTTATTTATCACAAAAACAACCTAAGTTTCATATTTGCAACTCAATTGTCCCTCGACAAAGGCGTGACCAACTAAGCAAGTTCTAGAGTGCAACATGACTTTTGAAAAAAACTAGTTCCTCCCCACACATTGGCACATGGACGTCAAATGAATTCATTTTTATTCCCAAATAGGTCACCTATGATACAATTTTCAATAGTAATGTAAATAATAGATTATGCATGTCAATACTTAACAATTATGGCAAGATCTGAGGGGAGTGTCTATTATCATATAACTATGTATGGTTTCCTTATGTTGTTCTGTGAACACCATCAAAGTTAAATGCACTCTATTCTACCAAAAAATGACATAGACTCAGGCTGATTTTTTTAAGAATGTCGCCTAAAAATCTATCATTTGGACCAGTCACTATGACTCTATTAACTACACTTGTCAGATTCAATAGAAATAAACTTCTCCAAAAAAGAACCATGGCTAAGAAAATTATAAAAGACTCTACGACACTATACTTATCTATCCACTTATCTAAACATATCATATATCATATTTTAGCAAAAATTCATGTATTAATTTCAGCCAAAAATTGTCAAATATTACATATCACATTCAGATTGACCCATCCCCAATCAAAATAGCATGTGTTGTCCTCAGTGCATTAAAAAGTATAAGGGAAAAAGTTTAGTACTCCTTGAGGTGCACTTAGCGCACTAGTCAATCTAAACATTTAGTGCCCTAGTATACAAAGGTTGAGCTGCAGGAGTGGCACGAGGAATTTTGTAGTAGTGGTAGATGCCTCTATGGATGTGCTTGCCTCAAAATTAATGTGGGGCCTAAAATGCATATCCAATAATGATCTTTGTCACACCAACTGAATTTGGGCAGCCTCCTTAACAGGTACGCTTGACATTTGGCCTATATCTTATCCCAGAGTGTATTCATCTATCTCATCACCCTCATCCATGTGTTATTTTATAGTGTCTCTGGAAGGGGTGGTATTAGCTAATAGGCTCACTCTAAACATACACGCCTGAAGGTGCATCATGGATGGCTCACCATTGTGTCTATTATAGGAATTTCTAGCTCTTGTAATTCTTTGATAAAGGCCTTTGTCTAGTTTAATTCATCTCTCAAGCTAGCCATCTTTGTCACATTAGAGATTCGCTTCAAATGGGCCACTCTTGCCTCCAACCTATCCAGCCTGGTAGTTGCTAATTGCTATGAAGTTGCCAATGATTCTCGCATAGGCTTCTAAGCCCTTTCAATAGCTTGGTTGATGAACAAGGGCAACTTATTTAGTAGACTACCTACCTGTTTATCTTCTTGATAAGCCTTCATGGCCATGTTTGCAAAATTTTCCTAAGTGAAAAGAAACATACCACTTGGTTCTCCCAGTGCAGCTGTGGCCCAGCGAGGTTAATTCGTGGCTGAGCGTGGTTTTGCGATGGATGGTCCAGACTCTGGAGGAGCCAACTCTATGAATGTGGCGCCAGGTGTATCTATGGTGAGGTTGCCTTTATATCTCCGGTCTTAGTCTCAGTTGCCCGGATGGGGACTTTAATATGGATGTCAAACTGCTCTAGTCATGCACTATTTGTAATCGAAAAATATAGATGTTGTTGTACCCCCAGTTGTGACTCATCTCTGGCTTTGGTTATATCCATAATTTTTTGTGCCATTAACGTAGTGCTCCTCTTTGGGAAAAGTTGGTACACCTACCTAATTACAAAGGGTAGTGATCAAGCATGGACATGGGAGAGAGGTGGCATATTATGTGCCTTGTCTTTTATGTCACCGATAGTTCATCGATGTCAACAAAAAACTTGGATAGAACAACAGCAACCACCACTGCTCTATCAGTGGTGCAAATGTTGTCTCTCTTATTAGGAAAGATGCGGTTAATCAGAACAGTCTACTAAAATTTAGCCTAGAGAGTGAGGTGCCTCTTAAAGATTGAAGTTGATGTCATTGTCATCCAAATGGGAGTCACACGGGTAATTTTCAACGTATCCAGGTTCTTTGGTACTATCTAGTCTCATGCTTCTAATTATAGGCTCAGGAACCAATTGTGGAGTAAGAATCCCCATGTAGTATCTGTTGATTTCCTTTTCCATAATATCAACGGATATACTAGGAATTGTGACCTTATCCAACAGCCTCTACTGCATCTTTAGACCCTTCCTTATAGCATCCAATGCAGCTCCATATACCGCAAAAAATTAACATAACATAGTGGGACAGTATTTCTCTAGAGGTCAGGTGAGGAAATCTCATTTATGGAATCTGAGTTGGTCTAAAATCTCAGGATACTAATCAAGACCATTCAAGCTGACCTTCTTCTCCTCAGTTATGCTTCTCCAAGGTTTTCTATTTACAATCTATTGTCCCTGAAGATATTTTTCTCGTGATCCAGGCACTGAGAATCTCACTCAGGCCAACTCCGTTTTTATTCTCATCTCTGTGCTCCCTTCTCTTCTCTAAGCTGGTTGTGCTCTGTGGGTTGCCCCCATTCTCTCTGAATTTTTCAATGCCAATGTCTGCGGATGATGACCTAGAAGTAGAGGAACCGCTAGGCTCACCCCCAGCGCATGTGGTTTTCTTTTTTGTGACTGGGAGCGGAGGAACCACCCTAGTTGGTATGCTATCCTTGGTATTATTTGTTGGTTTAACAACGAATCCCACTTAGTCAGAGTTTCTAGATGACAAGGTGAATCTCTACGTAGTTGTCTTTGGTTTCTTTGCCTTGGCAAGTGGTGTTCCTCGTTCCTCATCAGAGTCAGTTGGATCATCTCATAGCCGAGATCTTTTTTGCAGAGTCACCTTACCGCCCCTTTTTACAACCTTTTTTGGAGCCATACCTAAAAATATTTTATCCATATTAGTCAACTTTGTAGTGTAAAACATTGACAAAAATGCTTTAAAGACTTGGAACTTTTATTGCTTTTCAGTACTTACAGCTCGTACTTATCTTAAGGGTTGAAAATAAGCAATTACGGAGTGGAGGTGTCCAGTTATAGATCATTGATTTTATTTACAATCTGTAAGTGTTAATAGAACCCTATCCTAGATAGCGTCAACTTAAAGCTGCCACTTGTGGGTCGTACTTTGATTATGCGGTCCATAGTTTGTAATATTCAAATTATTCTAGGGTTAGGTGTTCCATATACAATTTGTACATTGCATATACGGGTAGTACGTCAGATGATAAGTCTTAAACAAAGTCCCAAAGTTTTGGACTCGACTTACAGTCACATATTTGGCCCATATATGACTTATATGTCTATATCTTCACTCACGATAGGGATTTAATCAAAGTTAGACAAATTTCCTTTATTTTGATTATGCGATTTCACCTATGGACCATGAATGAATTTTAGGGGTTTGCATTTTCCTTCATTATGTTAAAGTACCTGGAAATCTATATCAATCCTTTGAAACTACTCTTAAGGCATTTTCATGTTCATTTTCATTCATGTCCACTCCATAAGAAAATTAACAAACAACCAAATACTCACCTAGGGTTTTACTTGATGTAACTATATTGTGTGTGAGGTGAGTGCTTGAACTTGGACTCTAAACTTCTGGCTATAGTGCTAACCCTAGGTCTCGATGAGTGTTGCGTAGTGAGAGAGTTTGTGATATATGTGTGCAGAAGGGTGTGTGACGTAATACTAATTGTCGATAATAGTGGATGTTTTGTATTGTTGAGAATAAAAGAAGGTGGTTGGCATATGTGAGTTACAATTTTTGAAATTATTTAGGAACACAATGGTCATGAGGTCGGTTTCCCTCTCATCTACAGTTGTAAGTGGGTTTTATGGTCTAACTTATGGACCATAGGTAGGTGAATATGTCGTCCCAAAACATGGTCACATATGACCATAAGTTGGTTCATAGAATTGATTTATGAGTTGTATGTGACTAACACATAGATTTTTACCATTTTTACATCCACTTATGAACTCTTATATGCCTCGTACTTTGGAAGTTACAGTCAGTATAGGAGTCATAAGTGGTAACTGGTGAGGCTCATGAATTCGTTTTTCAATTACGGCCCCATTTTACATTCTGTTAAATGGAATTGCGGACCATATATTTGTACCGTAAGTGGTAAATAGAATGATGTGGTGAAATTTCTCCACTTACGAATAAAATATATGATTCATAGATGAATTTTGTAGCTGTAAATCCTACCATAAGTAGTAACTAGTAGCTCACTTACCTGGCTTCATCTTATGGTACCACTTACATACTGCAAGTAAATCTTGCGGTTTGTATGTGGGCCCGTGGATTGAATGTGTCAATTCTATTGTCTTTTTGCATTTGCAATACTCCATGTATGGTCTGTAAAATCTTTTTGTGAATCATACACTGACTTACATAGGCCACTCCTTACCAAAATCTTGATTTTGAAACCTGCAATCATAACACCCGTTAATTTACTGCTTGGGTTGCCTCCCAAGAAGCGTTTGATTTAACATTGCAACACAACACAGGTACCACACAACGTCTGGCTCTCATGGATTGTCTCCCAAGAAATGCCTGATTTAACATCGCAGTATGACGCAGATACCACACGAAGTATGGCTCCATTGGTTGCCTTCCAAAAAGCGCCTGATTTAATATCACAACACAATGCACATACCTTGAGTTTAAATCAAGCAGTAGTTGGAAGTCCTTAAGGTGGAATTTCTGTACTAGCTTGTCTTCCCTAATTTTACCTAGGTGGCGTTACACCAATTATCCGTTGACCTTAAACGTATGAGTCCCATCTTCAGACTCTAGAGTCTACAACACCATATAAAGGGACGCCACCACTTTGAACAGTCTCGACCATTTGGTCTTTAGCTTACCAGGAAAGAGTTTAAGTCTAGAGTTAAAGAGCAATACCTGATCGCTTAGATTGAAGTCTTACCTCTGTATTTTCTTTTCGTCTACCTACTTCATTCTTTTCTTAATCATAGCTACGCTCTCATAGGCTTGGAAATGAAATTCATCCATCTCATTCAGTTGATTAAGCCACAAGCTAGCAGCCTCACTCCAGTCCATGTTCGGTTTCTTTAGAGCTCATAGAACCTTATGTTCAAGTTCCACTGGAAGGTGGCAGGCCCTTCCAAATACCATACGGTACAGGAATGCTCCTATTGAGGTTTTGTATGCAGTTCAATATGCCCACAGAGTATCATCTAACTTTCTGGACCAATTCATCTAACTTACATTCCCCGTTTTAGTTAGGATGCTCTTTATCTCTCTGTTGAGACTTCAACTTGGCCACTTGTCTGTGGATGATACGGAGTAGCCACTTTGTATTTTACCCATATTTCAGGAGCAATTCAGTGAATGCCTTGTTGCAAAAGTGAGAACCACCATCACTGATTATGGCTCTGAGGGTGCCAAACCGAGTAAAGATGCTCTTTTTAAGGAGTTCGGTCACACTCATGGCTTCATTATTCGATAGCACCATAACTTTGACCCTCTTGGAGACCTAATCCACAACAACTAGGATATATATCATCCTATAAGAGCTCTCAAAGAGTCTCATAAAACCGATCCCCCAAATATCAAAGATCTCGAATCTTTCAGCACAAAATTTAAGGGCATCTCATGCCTCTTTGATACAGACCCCTGTCTCTGGCTTTGATCACACGACTTTGCCAACAGGTTTGCATCATAATATGACCCAATCCAACACAAAATTAATTTTAAATTAACAAAGCTAAGCAATGAAATTATTTTTTCACCTCCCATTTCTAATTAATTTTTATACCAATATCTTAAAGATTTATCTTAATCTTTGTTCATGCTCCTACCCACGCTATTAAAAGACCAATAGAAGTTGTAAATACATACAAAATCATTAAAAAGCTGTCCAGATGTCTAATTGTGGGCTAGGATTGTTCATAGTTCTTGCGCAAAGTATCATGATGATGTATTTAATTAAAATTTAATTAAATGTCATTATTGAAGGAGCATCTTAAGCCTGAAAATAGCGTTAAAGATAAATTTGATCCAACAAATGAACTAAAAATAATTTTAACTCAGTTCTAATATGCTAAGTATATTTTGATCTAATAGGTGAAGAAAATGAAAAATTTAATCTAATAAATGAAAATTTTACATTTTCGAGTCATATCTAAAATCTTAGAGACATTTTTTTATCCTTTTCCCTTACATATATATACATACATATTTTTCTGTGCTTTTTGTTTTTGTTTTTGTTTTTGTTTCTTGTTTTATTTCACATTTTCCACGAAGAACATGAATGGAGACAATTTTTCCAGTGAGAATATGAACACCGACGAAATTTACTAACAATATTATTTCCCTCTTTCATTTTCTCCTTTAATCTTCTTCCCCTCTTTCTTTCTCGTCACTAGAGAAGGCTCAATGAGATTTGTGGTCTAAATGTGATCTCAGTAAGAGGTTTTAATTTTATCTATTAAAGATTTTATATATTTTTGCTTGAACTATTTTACGATGATGTACGAATTATTTTGTATATATCTTGATCATTACAAAATTATGTTGTACACAATTGAATTATTCATTTGATTACTTGCTAGCTCTCATCATTAAAGATATTTGATAACTCTATCTGTTAGGACTTAGATAATATTTTATAAAAAAACATATATTTACGGTTAAGATAAATATTATTATACGTTCTCAC
>JACEIK010007225.1:0-10304 GCA_018107945.1 Datura stramonium
GGTGTGAAAGGAATCACCCATTCATAACCCTACATACCTGTTGGTAGCTGATTCTTACACTTCTTTGAATGCCCAATAGGAAATTGAAGGGAAATTGAAGAACACTAGCTTGATCACCCTCTTTAACCTCTCTACCTTGCATGCATGGATGAATGAGGCCTAAAATGAACTTAACACCTTTAAAAGCCACTATTCATAACTCAAAACGACATATTTTAGGCCTTAGGAACTTAGGAATTATGGAAAATTCCTTACTAAATTCGCAGAAAATAACTGTCAGGTGGTCCCAATGAGGGACCTAACGACTCGTTACCCAAGGCAATGATTCATGGAGTCTTTCATTAAGTACACTCCTCATCTGATCATTTGGCCTCGTCACAAGCAAACTTATGACTTGTTACTGGTGACCACGACTTAGGGTCACCACCCATTATGTACTATCTCCATGCCTATTATTTTCTCAATCAGCTGACCACGACTCTCCCCACGAATCATGGGGACTGACCATGACTCATGGGGTCCTTCCGTCGAGTGACTGTCTCCCTTCTTCTCTTTCTTTTCCTTACTCTCCCCACAACATACCAAACAACTTGTGGGGGCCTGTCCAAGAGTCATGGTCACGTACGTGGGATCCCGATTCTCCAAAAATCCAAACTCCTCACCTGGCCTCCCCATGAGTCACATCACGACTCGTGGGCTGCACCAACGGGTCATCTCATGAGTCGTTTTGTGAATGGTTCCAGTTTTTAAGCATTTCTCCGATTCAACTCTGGGGTCTGATCTTTGGACATCAAGATATAACACAAAAGGTAGAAGTCTTCTCTAAAGGGGGAGATGGTATGCTTCGATGTAACGGTCATTTGTGTGTTACGAATGTTGATGATTTGAGAGATCGGATATTGCATTAGGCTCATGGTTCTTGATATTCCATACATCCAGGTTCCACCTCAAGATGTACCATGACCTACGGGAAGTCTATTGGTAGAATGGCAAAAGAAGGACATAGTAGAATTTTTTGCTAAGTGTCCAAATTGTTAATAGGTGACGGTTGAGCATCAAAGACCTAGAGGTGTGCTTCAAGATATTAGCATTCATACTTGGAAGTGGGAGGAAATAAATATGGACTTCATTATAGGTTTGCCTCATACTCGTCGACAGTACGAATTTATTTGGGTGATTGTAAGCGGCTCATTTCTTACCAATCAAAACTATCGATTTAGCGGAGGATTACGCTAAGTTGTACATTCTGGAGTTAGTTCGGTTGCATGGAATGCCATTGTCCATCATATCACAAGGGTCATGGTTCCAGATATTCCATACATCCTGGGGCCACCAAGATGTACCGTGACCTATGGGAAGTCTATTGGTGGAATGGCATGAAGAAGGACATGAAAGAATTTGTGGCTAAGTGTCCAAATTGTAAACAGGTGAATGTTGAGCATCAAAGACCTAGAGGTGTGCTTCAAGATATTAGCATTCCTACTTGGAAGTGGGAGTAAATAAATATGGACTTAATTACAGGTTTGCCTCGTACGCCTCAACAGTAAGACTCTATTTGGGTGATTGTAGAAAGGTTGACTGAAGCGGCTCATTTTTTACCAGTCAAAACTACCGATTCAGTGGAAGATTATGCTATGTTATACATTCAGGAGTTAATTTGGTTGCATGGAGTGCCATTGTCCGCCATATCATATAGAGGTACTCAATTTACCTCCTAGTTTTGGAGATCGTTCAAAAGGGACTTGGTACTCAGGTCAAGCTTAGCACAACATTTCACTCGCAGACAGTTGGTCAGGCCGAGCAGACCATTTCGACTCTTGAGGACATGTTGATAGTGTGTGTGATTGATTTTAAGGGTAGTTGGGATGACCATTCAACTTTCATTGAGTTTTCATATAATAAGAGTTACCATTCCATCATTCAGATGGCTCTCTTTGAGGCTCTCTATGGGCGGAGATGTGGATCGCATGTAGGTTGGTTTGATGTCGGTGAAGCTTTGATTATATGACCAAATTCAGTCCATGTGGATATGGAGAAAGTTCAGCTTATAAGGGACAGGTTGAAAATAGCTCAAAGTCGCCAAAAGTCCTATATGTATGTGAGGAGGAAAGAACTTGAGTTCGAAGTCAATGATTGGGTGTTTCTATAGGTGTCTCCCTTTAATGGAGTGATGAGGTTCAAAAAGAAATGAAAACTCAGTCCCCGTTATTTTGGTCCGTGCCAGATTGTGAAATGGATTGGCAAGGTAGCATATAAGTTGGAGTTGCCCTCACAAATAGCTTCAGTCCATCCACTTTTCCATGTAACTCTTAAAGAAGTGTTCGGGTGATCCAGCTCTGGTTGTTCCGGTGGACAGTGTCTGTGTGAAAGATAACATTAGTTATGAGGAGGTTCCAGTGGAAATACTTGATCGTTAGGTTCGTGAGCTAAGAAACAAAGAAGTACCTCAGTAAAGGTTTTGTGGAGTAATCTGCATGTTAAGGGAGCTACGTGGGAAGCTGAAGAAGATATGATGGCTAAATACCCACATATATTCCCTTCCGGCTCAGTTTCAGTTTGAGGATCAGTTTCCTCCTTCGTACCCTATTTAGTTTCATGTTCAGCTCATGTGCCCCAGTTTCTTTCATTTCAATGGAATGTATGTGTGAATCAAGAATATCAGTCAGGTAGTACAATTCAGAACTAGTCACTCCATCAGCGTTCAACATGTATGTTTAGTGTTTGAGTATGACAATTGCATTTTTTCTGCTTTTCAGTATGTTTTCCCACATTCGAGGACGAATGATCCCAAGGGAGAGATATTGTAATACCCTAAAAACCCTAAGATCAGACTTGGGAGTTTAAATGGTGAAAAACAGAATTTTCTGCACCAGTTCACAAGATGAGTCGTCCAATGACCCATCAGGAACACCACGAGTCATTAAGTGACTCATGGGGAGGGGTTTGTCCATGATTGGAATTTTTAGATTTGGGGTGACCACGGGTTGACCACGAGCCATGGTCAGCACCACGATTCATTAGGTCAACCATGGTCAAAGGTCGTTTGAAGGATGAAGGAAAATGGGTAGTATACCTAACGGATAATCACCGCGAATCGTCGGGTACACCACGAGTCGTGGTGCCCCCCGTGTTGACCAAGGAAGGCAAGTTCCCAGTGCTGATCACGAGTGTAGACCACGAGTCGTGTTCATCTCATTGGGACTGGCAGTGTGTTTTTTCTTGTGAATTTATTAAGTTCTTTTCCATAATTCCTAAGTTCCTAAGGCCTATACTATGTTGTGTTGAGCTTAAAATAGTATGTTTTAATAAGGTTTAAGTCATCCTAAGCATATTTCAATTCATGCATGCAAATATAGAAGTTTAAGGAGTGATCAAGCCTAGTCTCTTCGAGGTTCCTCCCCAAATTTCCATTAGGTAATCGAGGGAGTTGTGAAATCAGATCCTTCCAGGTATGTAGGGATGTGAATGGGTGTAATTGTCCACACCCATGCAAAATCCCCTCTCAATTCGTGAAATTCTAATAGCTAAATCTATGGGATTTTTACCTAACATGTGAATTTCCTAAGTTTCAATCATGGGTATGATCTAATCATGTTTATAATGTTGAATTATGATTAATGGGAAGATTTTACAATGTTTTAAATTATAAATTATTTTTTCAAGTTTTATAAATTATGATGCCCATCCACGGAAGTTAATGAAAGTGAGATCTATGAAATATGTATTCAAGCATGATGAAATGTTTATGAAGAAAGTATGATTTCAAATTACACATGCCTATGTTTATGTTTTCGAATTGTCAAGTCTATGCTAAACATGTTTAAGTGTTGGGAAAGCCCATATGATAAAGTCTGTTACATGATTTATCTAAACTTCATGTATTAGCTTACCACATGAATTTTAGAGTTTAGACTCCCACCATTTTCAACTTGTGGTATGGTTAAGGCCAAGGCTCCTCATGTTATGATTTTAGATTTGTGGATGTATGTTATGAGTCAGCTTCATCCAAGACGATGGTTCAGCTTCGTTGAAAAATGATGGAGAGCATATGCATGTTTTTGGGAGTAGTGTCTAGCACCGAGAAGGCTAAGGGTCAGTCGACCCTATGCCTCAGAACTACGTGCCAACGTAGGTATGTTAAGATTATTTTGGGACCTCCCTTGTAAGCTTCCCCTACCCCCAAGGGACCTTCATCTTGATATCAATATCACAGTAACGTCCTTAGCCCTTGCAAAGCATTACATGGCTCTACCCACTTGAGTATGATAGTCAGGACCACGTAAGCTCTATCGTGGTAATGTCGGTTATGTGATGAGTCTCCAATTTTTCCTCATGATTTATGTTATTCATGTTCATCAGTCATGATATTATGTTTTCAGTTGATTTGACCCAATGTTAAATTTTACTTATGATTATCTGTTTTTAGCTTTGGGTCATTCGATTCAGTTATGATATTCAGTTACGTTCAGATCATGATTTCAGCAAATATCATGCAAGCCCTACTCTTAGAATCTTATCTTGATTATGTTTTATAATATGCATGATTTATTATTTTACATAATTAGGTATTTTACTTACCTTTCATACTCAGTACATTCCACATACTGACCACATACTCTATGTTGTATAATCTTATGATACAGACTCCAATATCCAGGCTCAGTCTCGCTGCTAGTCGGATTTTTGGAGTTAGCATTTCTAAGTCTTTGTTGGTGAGTCCTCATCTTTCAAGGCCCTTCTTATTCGTTATATTTCATATTTCCAGTTTCATACTTTAGAGACTTAGTTGGGGTCTTGTCGCATTAACTCGTTAGCATTAGAGTCGTTTCAGTTGTAGTATGTATTCAACTTTAGACTTATGTATGTATTCAAATGTTATGTTATGTTTAGACTTTAGCTATGTTAATTATGTTTCTTTTCAACGTTATTTGTATAAGGTAGATGTTATGCTCATTCCATGGGTAGACTTGGAGTCTCTCAGGGTTCTTTGTCCTATATCTCAATCCGGGCCTATGTTCGGGTCGTGACAAACTTGGTATCAGAGCATTAGGTTTTGAAGTATCCTAGGGTGTCTAAAAGTTGTGATAAGTAGAGTCTTTTTCATGGGTGTGAAGCACGCCACACTTATGACGAAGAGGCTACGAGATGTTTAGGAAATGTTCCCTTCTTTCATGATCTATGTCATGCGATGAAATGTCTCTCTACCCTTCTAACTCATTCTATACGCGTTTGCATGATAATGCCTCCTTGCCGAGTTAATGGAAGAAGAAATGGAAATGGAAATATCCAAGAGAATGAAAATGGAGATAGGCAACAGCAGGTCCCACCAGCCCATGAGGAGCATGTACCCGAGTTTGTTGCCCATACTGAGCTCAAGGCAGCCATACAAATATTAGCTCAAGCTTTCACAGCCTAGGACAATCAGGAGGCGGTAGCGCATGTCCCTAAGAATGGGAATACGGCGGCGGCAAGAGTACGAGATTTCTGAGGATGAACCCTCCGGAGTTTCTTGGATCAAAGCTGGATGAGGATCCACATGAGTTCATTGATGAGATTCTAAAGATCACCCAAATCATGGGGGTAATCGGATAGGAGTGTACTGATCTAGCTTTGTATAAGTTGAAAAGGGTTGCGCACATCTGGTTCAAGCAATGGAAAAATAGTAGGGAAGTTGGAGCAGGCCCTATTGGTTGGGATGAGTTTCATGTCACTTTTCTGGATCGGTTCTTCCCTTGTGAGATGAGGGAGATCAAAGCGGCCAAGTTTGTGAACCTAAAGCAAGGGAAGATGACAATTCAAGATTATGGCTTGGAGTTCACTGGTTTGTCCAGATATGCACCTGAGATGGTGGCAGATTAGAGAGCCCTGAATGAGTCGGTTCATGCATGGGGTAGCAGACTACCTAGTCAAGGATTACTTGACCGCGATGCTTCATAAGGATATTGACTTTTCTCAGATAGTCCTATATTCCTAGTAGACCAAGGCAGTACAGTTGAGTGAGCCAGAGAGAGAAGAGGGCCAGGACTGATAGCTTCAGATTCTCCCAACAGAGACCTAGTGGGCACGGTACACAGTCCCACCAGAGATCTATAGTCCTAGTGCCTTCGTCTATGAGTGTGACATCCAGATCTAGACGTGATTACAGGGGACGAGCATCAGGCTTGAGCGGTCAGAGTAGCAGACCCGCAAAGACCAGCCCTCTAGAATGTAGAAGATGTGGCCGGAGACACGTGGGTCAGTTCATAGCAGGTTTAGGTGCTTATTAGGGTGCGATAATCCCGGACATATGCTTAGAGATTTCCCAATATCCAGATAGGGTCATGATAGGGGTCGAGGCTCAGCCTCCAGTTCAGCAGCTCCACAAGCACGCCCAGCTCAGCAGGGAGAATCTACTAGTGCGGTTGGTGGTCAGCGTCAAAATAGATTCTATGCCCTAGCATCCCGTTAGGAGCAGGAGGACTCCCCAGATGTAGTCACTGGTATGTTATGAGTATTCCACCATGATGTGCACGCATTGTTAGATCTAGGGGCTACTTTGTCTTTTTGTGACGCCCTATGTTGCTAGTAGTTCAGAGTAAATCCCGAAACCTTATCAAAACCCTTCTCAGTCTCTACTCTAGTAGATTATTCAATTATAGCTAGACAGCTATATAGGAAATCCCCTGTTAGAGTCCTTTAGAAAATCACCTTAGCAGATTTAGAAGAGTTAGCCATGACCAATTTTGATGTTATATTTGGCATGGATTTGTTATATGCATGTCATGCCTCAGTCGGTTGTAGAACCCATGCAGTAGAGTTAAGATTTCTAGGTGAGCCAATCCTAGAGTTGAAGGGTAGTTTATTTGTTCATGTAGATCGCTTCATTTCCTATCTTAAGGCCATAAAGATGATTTCTAAGGGTTGCGTGTACCATCTTGTTAGGGTTAAGGATGCTACATATGAAACCCTGACTATCCAGTCAGTTCTTGTAGTGTGTGAGTACCCAGAAGTGATCCCAGATGATTTACCGGGAATCCCTCCCAAGCAGGAGATCGATTTTGGTATTGACCTTTTTCCTGATACGCAGCTTATATTTTTTTTCCTCCTTACAAAATGGCCCCAGCCGAGTTAAAGGAGTTGAAGGAGTGGTTGAAAGACCTCTTAGAAAAGGGTATCATAAGACCTACCAAATCCACATGGGATGCACCAGTTCTCTTTGTCCTCAAGAAGGATAGTTCTCTTCGTTTGTGCATTGGTTATTAGCAATTAAACAAGGTTACCACTAAGAATAGGTAGCATCTCCCCAGGATTTGTTTTACCAACTTCAGGGTGCTAACTGCTTTTCAAAGATAGATCTCAAATCCGGATACCATCAACTCAGGGTTTGGGAGAGTGATATTCCGAAGACAACCTTCAGGACTCGGTATGGTCCGTACGAGTTTGTAGTTATTTCTTTTGGACTAACGAATACTCCTGCAGCTTTTATGGATTTGATGAACAGGGTGTTCAAGCCATATTTGGATATGTTCATGATTATGTTCATAGATGACATCCTGATATACTCTCAGAGCGAGGAGGAGCATGCCACTCATTTGAAGGTGGTGCTACAAACTCTTATGGACCGCCAGTTATATGCTAAGTCTAGTAAATGTGAGTTTTGTTTGAAATAGGTGGAATTTCTAGTTCATGTAGTGTCGAGTGAGGGTGTATAGGTGGACTCTCAAAAGATAGAAGTAGTGAAGAATTGGCCTGGACCAGTGAGTCCTTCGGATATCAAGAGTTTCTTGGGTTTAGCTAGTTACTATCGGAGGTTTGTTGAGGGGTTTTCATCCATTGCAGCACCGTTTACTAAATTGATGGAGAAGAAAGTGAAGTTTCAATGGTCAGAGGCCTGTTAAAAGAGCTTCAAAGAGTTGAAGACTAGACTCATCTCAGCACCAGTGTTGACCCTACCCAAGGGTACTGATGGGTTTGTGCTATATTGTGACGCCACGAGGATCGGGCTTGGTTATGTATTGATGCAGCACGGTAAAGTTATATCCTATGCTTCCAGGGAGCTAAAAGTCCGTGAAAAGAACTACCCGACTCACGACCTTGACTTGGAGGCGGTAGTATTTTCCTTAATGATTTTGAGACACTATTTATACGGGGTCTATGTAGAGGTGTTTACGAACCAGAAAAGCCTACAATATGTTTTTACCTAGAAAGATCTAAACCTACGTCAAAGAAGGTGGTTGGAGCTACTCAAAGATTATGATATAAGTTTCCTTTGCCATTCAGGCAAGGCTAATGTTGTAGCAGACGCTCTTAGTAGGCTTTATATGAAGAGTGTGTCCCATGTAGATGAGTGGAGGAAGGAGTCGGTCAAGGATGTGCATCGGCTTGCACAGTTGGGAGTTCGTCTGGTTGACTCAACTGATGATGGCTTTATTGTTCAAAATGGGTCAGAATCATCATTGGTGACTGATGCTAAAGCTAGCAAGATGAGGATCCCATTTTGGTGAAACTGAAGGAACCCGTTCAAAATCTGAAGTAGAAGGTTTCTCCAAAGGGGGAGATGGCGTGCTTCAATATCAGGGTCCTTTGTGTGTTCCAGATATTGATCATTTGAGAGATCAGATGTTGCACAAGGCTCATGGTTCCAGATATTCCATACATCCTGGGGCCACAAGGATGTACCGTGACCTATAGGAAGTCTATTGGTGGAATGGCATGAAGAAGGACATGACAAAATTTGTGGCTAAGTGTCCAAATTGTCAACAGGTGAATGTTGAGCATCAAAGACCTAGAGGTGTGCTTCAAAATATTAGCATTCCTACTTGGAAGTGGGAGTAAATCAATATGGACTTCATTACAGGTTTGCCTCGTACGCCTCGATAGTAAGACTCTTTTGGGTGATTGTAGAAAGGTTGAATAAGGAGGATCATTTTTTACCAGTCAAAACTACCGATTCAGTGGACGATTATGCTAAGTTATATATTCAGGAGTTAATTCAGTTGCATGGAGTGCCATTGTCTGCCATATCATATAGAGGTACTCGATTTACCTCCTAGTTTTGGAGATCATTCGAAAGGGACTTGGTACTCAGGTCAAGCTTAGCACAACATTTCACTCACAGAAAGATGGTCAGGCCGAGTGGACCATTCAAACTATTGAGGAAATTTGAGAGCATGTGTGATTGATTTTAATGGTAGTTGGGATGACCATTTGTCTCTCATTGAGTTTGCATATAACAACAGCTACCATTCCAGCATTTAGACAGCTCTGTTTGAGGCTCTCTATAGGCGGAAATGTAGATCGCCTATTGGTTGGTTTGAAGTCGGTGAAGCTGCGATGATAGGACTGGTTTCAGTCCATAAGGCCATGGAGAATGTTCAACTTATAAAGGACAGGTTGAAAACAGCACAGAGTCGCAAAAATTCCTATGCAGATGTGAGGAGGAGAGAACTTGAGCTCGAAGTCGATGATAGGGTGATTCTAGAGGTGTCTCCCATGAAGTGAGTGATAAGGTTCAGAAAGAAAGGGAAACTCAGTCCTCGTTATGTTGGTCTGTGCAGGATTGTGAAATTGATTGGCAAGGTAGCATAAGAGTTGAAGTTTCCCTTAGAACTAGCTTCAGTCCATCCAGTTTTCCATATATCGCTCTTAAAGAAGTGTTTGGGTGATCTAGCTCTTGTTGTTCCAGCGATAGTGTCAGTGTGAAAGTGTCACGACCCGAACATAGGCCTTGATCAAGACACGGGACAAGGAACCTTGAGGGACTCCAAGTCCACCCACAACATGAACATAACATCTAATTCAATCATAAAAGTGGATGATCAACATGACAAAATTAGCGGAAGTATGAAATAAGCATAACATTAGAAATACACATGAATCTGAAGTTGATTACATTCTATATCTGAAAAGCCTTTAATACTGATGAGTTGATGGGACAAGACCCCAATTAACTCTGTAAGTTTGAAACTGAATACATAGAGAAAATTGATAAAGCTTGATCCTCAGGAGATGAGGACTCACCAACAGATGTGGGATGCTAACTCTGAAATGCTGGCTAAGGACGGGGCTGAGTCTGAGTACCGGGACCTATATCGTAAAACGATACAACATACAGTATGCAGTCAGTACGTGGAATGTACCGAGTACGTAAGGTAAGTAAAACCGCTTAAATAAATAAAATCATTTAGAACATGCATAATGTAAAAACATGATCAAAACAAGAGTCTGAAAGTAGGAATTGCATGCTATCTCCTGAAATCATGATTTGAATATAACGTAATATCATAACTTAATCGAATGACCCAAAGCATAAATCTGATAATAAT
>JACEIK010007225.1:26335-57855 GCA_018107945.1 Datura stramonium
TATGAAGTATTTCTAATACTTTGGGAAGAATCATGTATGCCTCAATAGGAACACAAAACATAGGAACATTGACCCGATCAACAACAAGATTTCGTGCTTGAAAAATAAGAATAGGGACGCCTTTACATATCTTTGAACGTCGACTCTTATTTTGCCGAAAATCTTCCTTTCAAGATTACTCCTTAAGGATCCTTCCAAGTACAATTTACAAACCCAAAAAGAAGAAACTTCACTTCACCAAAGTTCTGGAAAAATTGGGCAGCAACATGCCACAAAAACACACAAAGAAATAACAACACAATACTACAACATTCTCCAAGTTATAACCTCATAAACTTAAAGATATCAAAAAGGGAGTTACTTACCCTTTCTTATAGATTTTATCAGCTAAAGTAGGAGTAAACTCCTACTGTTTCCTCTGCCTAGAATCATATAAAAATGCAGCAAAACCACAATCAACCAAAAGATAACAACAAGTCATGACTTTCTTCCAAGGTTCTCTTTTCAAAGCCCAAAATAGACAAGAGTGAAGTTTCTTACTTGGGATATCTTTTCACCATTCGATAGAGCTCTTAATTCTGCGAATTTTAAAAAAAAAATGAGGTGAAACGGAGTAGAAATGAGCTTTTTAGCTCAAAATTACTTCATATAGGCAAGCTGGGCGGTGCCCGCGTGCGGCGCCCATGCGACGTGCCCTCACACGCGCGCGCGCCTGTTGCCTGCCTGTCTCGGCGCCCGCACACATGGGCGGTTTTCTTGCTGACGGTGCGGTCTTCAAATGAGCATAACCTTTTTACTCCGAACTCTGATTGACGAGTGGTTTTTTTTACTGTAAACTAGACTAAAATATATTTCATTTGATTGGCTATAGGACCTCTGAATCATTATATATTTCGAGATATATCCATTTAAAGTTGACCCTTATTTACAAACTTCACATACTCTTCGCTTTTCCCTTTTCACATGTTTCCCTTCTCACCTACAGAAAACCTACGACCCATCATTCCCTTAATATGACATATAACCATCAAATAATCATCAAAAAAAATTCTGGGGTGTAACATAGGCATCTGCATACAACAAATAAAAAAGGGCATAAAATCCATATAATCAACTCAAAAACTAAGAAAAAGCTCAAGCTTAAGAGCCTGATGAGTTGGTAAATTACCAACTCATCAGGACCAGCCTCTTAGGAGCCGCTGGACAATGATGAGTCCATGGTGCTTACTATTGGAGTTGATGACTTGGAAATTGATGATATGAGGAGGATGTTGTCAGGGGAGCTAGGTGTATTTATGGCGAGGATGATGATGATGATGATGATGACGATGATCAGTAGTACAATCCTGATGATGAGGACTATGTGTAGCCACCCAGGAAGTTCCTTTTCTCTACCTACTTGATATATTTGTGTCTGCATTAACGACAATGCACCGTTTAAGTATGGGGTGGAGGAAAGATTTTGTGTTTATTTTTGTTTGCTACATTCCTAGTAGGCTGTAACATTAGTTATCATTTTCTGTGGTAGTAACTCTGTGTTTGATAAGGTCATGTTTGGTAATAGATAGTAATGATGATGACTGATAACCTTGATGATGCCTTGTGATGTTTGGATGATTTTTTCGTCTCTGGTAGTTGAGTTTGTTTAGTTTAATTTTTTAGAGTCAATTTTTAAAAATTATCATTTTTGTGTCGTCATAGAATAGTGACCCTTCCCTCTAATAAATAGATGATGACCGTATTAAGGGAAATTAGTAACTTTTTTATTTTTTAGAATTCAGTCAGACATAAATCACGTGTATGCTCTTTAACATTCCACTTAGATACTAATCTAGAAGCAATGAAGTGAGTCATTTTAAGTTAGATTTTCATGAATGACACATAAAGTTCTTTAACTCAACTCAAGACACTTGTAGGTCTTAATAATGAAAGATTGACTAGAGTCTTAATGCCATGTGAGGTGAGCTTGATGGTTTTGTTTTGTACATGTTGTAGCATCTAGAATTTGCCTTAGTGAATGTTGGAATTCTAGTTGTTGAAGAGTTAATAGATTATTAAGGCATTTCTTTTAAAAAGCCTGTTTCCCATGTCTGTTTTACCTTCCCGAGCATTTTCCCTAGTTAACCCCCTTGAGCCATAAGCCTTATTATTTTCTTAGCCACAAAAGTAGCCTATGCCCTTTTGTTATGTGACCTCCAGAATTGTAGATCCAAAGTAGTCTTAGGCACTTTGATACTTGTGAGTGAAGGTTCACTGATGCATGAATCTTAAGGGAAAGGAAAGAAAGAAAAATATGTGGAGAGTAAGAAGTGTAAGTAGGATGAAGGGGTGCCCACAAGAATATGTTTTTACTTGCTGCTAGTACCATTAAATAAAGATTTTTAATAATGAATATCCTTATTGATTCTACAAGGAGAAACTAGCTGTCAAGTAGTGATAAAAAGGGGCATATAAAAGAAAAGAAAAAGGGTGAGTAGAGTGAAAGGTGAACAATAAAGGAGAGGGTGGTGGACAAAAAAGATGAAAAATATCTTAAAAGTGAATAGGATTGGTAGTCACTATAAAATAAATATCATTCCTACCCATCCCTTAGCCACTGTTACAACCAAGAAAAGTCCTCATGATCTTAATCTCTTGAAATAACTAAGTAGTGTAAGTGTACAGAATGAACAAGCTTAGGGAATGTTGCATATGTATGATACATCTTTTCGGAGTGTGAGTGTGCCTTATTATGTTTCATTCTTTGCATTGAGAATTTGAGAGAGGAACATCACTAAAAGCGAGGTGGATAAGAAGTCTAAGTCAGTGTACTATGTGTTGCATGTTTTGTATTTAGTCATGTTGGCCCTGTTTTGAAAGAATGAGTCAGTTATAGAAGTTGTGTAGTCTTGAATGTGAAAAACTCCACCTGTGCTTGATGTGAATTGCTATAATTTGATGAACCACTTAATTATATTCTCTCTGCAAGTTGTTAGAGTGTCAATTGATAGTGGTGACAAGTGATGAGAAAATATGAGTTTGTGCATGGAATTGAGGATTGTTTGAGGACGAAGAATAGTTTAAGTGTGGGGTGGTGATGTTGGGCATATTTAGCATTTGTTTGAGTTCATAATCCTTATGAAATGCATAAATTTATGTTTCCGTGTGTCTTGTGAGCAAACAAATGTCTCTAGATGTTTTGAGCAGCAAACAAAAGAAAAAGGACCCAAAACTGATCAAGGTGTGAAGAAAGAAGAGTTTACGAAAGTCAGCCTGGGGCTATGGCTGGTGTGGCGCGCCAACCCCTGAACTTCAGAGATATATGCACCAAAATTGGTGCTATGGATGGTGTGGGGTGCCATGTCCTAATCTTTGGATATGAGAATTTGACTAACACCTTGGCGAGATGAAATGCGTGGAGCCCAAAAGCATTCCAAACTTAAGAAATTTTCCCAACATTCTGGTGTTCTAGATGGAGTGGGGCGCCAAAAGGGTCCTAAAGCTTAGAAATTTGACTAACACTCTGGTGCTATGGATGGAGTGGGGCGCTTGGAGCTAAGCTTCAGAGGAAAATTGAGCTAAACTTGGGGGTATGGAGGGCACGGCGTACCAGACCTTGTCCTAGATGAATTTTATGATTTTTAATCTATTTACTTGAGGGAAAAAACATCATTTGAGGGCTCACCTATAAATATAATATCTAGGTCATTTGTTAGCTATCTTACATCATTTTGTTTGATCGTACAAAGAATGTAACGCAGATTTTGGAGGAGAGACAAGTTCCTACGTAGGTTTCTTCTTTTCTTTATCATTTTATTTTGAATGATGACGATTTCTATGTTTTTCTACTTGATGATGAGTGACTAAACACCCATTCTATGTTTTTTTCCATAGTTGATGGTTGAAGTTTGAAAGACTGATTAATACTAGTTTTGATTATTCATTAAAGGTTATTTAGATTAACTTGTTTTAATTGCTTATTCGCCAGACTGATCACCTTATGAATAAATATATTGGCTTTTGGATAAACTCAGGAGAGGGAACTAAAAAGGTGAAAAGTTAATTTAAAATTAGTAATTCAAAGATCTTTTGGCCCATTGGTTGAAGGTTAGAAGTTGTCGATGAGGGTAGGGATATACCTTTCAACCTATTTACTTGACATAAAAGTAGGAATAGCGGTCGTTTCATATTTGCCCTGTGATCATAGGGATGTAGGTGTTGGGTTCATGAGATAGTTATTCGATGCTCGGGAGAGTGGAAAGAAATGGGATAGGAACTTGCAACTAGACACCTTTGGAAGAATTAATCTAGCTTAATCACGTCTTGAAAACTAAACCTGAAGCGAAGGTGGAATTTCCGTATATGTTCATCATCATTTCAAGTACAAATATGTTTACAACAATCTTTAATTAATTTTACATTTCAAGTTTTTAGTAGTTTAATTCTTCAAACCATTCCCCTTTTTATATATTTTTTCTATAATATAAAAATAAAGAAGTAACCTTAAACGATTGATTCGACAATTCTCTGAGGTATCAATAATCGGGACTTCACAGTCTTATATTACTTGACAACCACGTTCGCTTGGGCGACATGAGAGGCCACTGAGGAGGAGTCATCTAGTCAGACCTCCTCTTCCCCTGCAATAGAGTTGAGACAAAAATAGCGGGAGGAGATGTACAAGATCAGGTGCTAGGGAGTGCTATTTGCAGGTCCATAGCATGATCACTAATAGAGTCCATCGGAGGATCATTGAGGAGAGTATTATTAGCTCTATAGGGTTAGAGGTATACCCTGATATCATGAAACAACTAAGGATTCATCATTGGGAGTACCTATTTTAGCTAGTGGATTAGTACATTCAAACACTAGTGTAGGAGTTCTATATAGTTTACGGGGTGATCCTCATGTGGTCAAACCCAGTGCTAAAGATACAGATAGAGCCACTGAGATAAGTAGTGATCCATGGGGTTTTGATTAACATCAGCCTAGAGGCGATCAACCGATCCTACTTGGATAAGGACTATGAGGTCATAGACATCTCAGCTTATGATGAGATAGTTGATAGACGTAGATAGCCTAGAGTGGGGATAGTCAGTGTGATAGCCACGGGTACCTAGTTTGGGCTGTGTCAGATACAGCCGACATCTTCAAGAGGGACCTCCAGCTTATACAAAGTTTTGGTGGTGTGTAGTCTGTAGCAGGGTGCGCCTGACAAAGAGCGACAACAAACTACCACTTGGACAGGCTCTTGTCATGGCATCCATTGTGGATAAGAGGAGAATTTTTATCGGCCAAATGATTAGTGTGGAGCTTAAAGATCATGCAATATAGATGGCCACCTCCCTCTCATTTCCCTACCTTATCACAACACTATGTAGGTGGGCAGAAGTTCCTATCTTGCTGAGGGAGGAGATGCTCGCCTGCTGATATATATATAACCAAGATGCGGAATGGCACCATGGTCATCGCGGCGAGCCAGCCTAGCTCCATCTTACCAGGCAAGCCCATTACTGAAGGCCAGGACTTTCAGACAAAGGTGCCCACATTACAGCCCCTGGTGAGGCAGACCCAATAGCAGCAATTTCAGCCACCGCAACATCCATGCCACCTAATCCACCAAGGCCATCATTTATATCTAGGAACTCATTTACTGGGTTGGCCTCGAGGCTATATATAGAGGAGAGGCCGCTGGCCAGACTGATAGAGGACCTGCAAGCCCTTGTGGCTACTATAGCTAAGCGGGCTCTTCATCCGCTTTGAGACACAGTGAGGACCTCGCATGAGGCCTTGCTTTCATGATTTGTGTCCATGGATGCCTGTAGAACCAGCTCAAAGGAGGCTCTAGTGCGTCTGACATTGCTAGCCTTTGAGTAGAACTAGAGGAGACCGAGCAATTATGATTGAGATGTAAATGCGTGAGAGACAACCAGTTAAGTTGTAGATATCATTGGTGGATAGGACACAACCAATATCTAGTGTTTTGGATTTCATTCCACAAGTGGTGCCTATCCAACCAGCTCAGACTCAACTCGTGCCACCACTTATCCCAATTAGCAGGGCTATTACGACACCGAGGTAGGTGCCTGCTCAGACTCTAGCCCAGACAGAGACATTAACCCTACAAATAGATAAAGACAAGGGCATAACTCAGAAGACACAACAAGTAGATGTACAGTTGTCATCTATTGAGGTAGAGGCTCTTAGATAAGAGATAGCGGCATCCCAGTTAAACACTTGAGACTACATAGATGAATTGAATTCAGACATCACATACATTTATCATAACATAATTCAAACTTGTGCACATGAACTGAACATGGAAACTGATTAGAGAATTTGGGCAAAAACTGATACCTCAAACTGGAACAAAGCCGGTAGGGAACAAGTGGGGGTATTTAGCCATCATAGCCGCTTGGGCTTCCCACGTAGCTCCCTCAACATGATGGTTACTAAACAACACCTTCACCGAAGCTACTTCCTTGTTCCTCAGCCTTTGATCCTTACGATCGAAGATTGAAACTTGAATTTCCTCATAACTGAGGCTACCTCCCATACCGACATCTTCCACCGAGATAACTAAAGATGGATCACCCAAGCACTTTTTCAAGAGAGACACATAAAACATAGGGTGAACTGAAGATAACTCTGATGGAAATTCCAACTCATACGCTACCTTACCAACTCTTCCCATAACCCGATAGGGACCAATGTAGCGAGGACTGAGTTTTCCTTTCCTTTCAAACTGCATGACTCCCTTCATGGGAGATACCTTTATAAATACCCAATCGTCCACCTCAAACTCCAAATCGCTTCTTCGCACATCCGCATATGACTTTTGACGACTCTGAGCAGTTTTCAACCTGTCCCTTATCAACTGAACCTTTAACATGGCCTCATGAACAGAATCAGGACCTATCATAGTGGCCTCCCAAACCTCAAACCATCCAATGGGAGATCTACACCTCCTCCCATAAAGAGCCTCGAACGGTGCCATCAGGATGCTAGAGTGATAGCTGTTGTTATAAGAAAACTCGATCAAGGGCAAGTGGTCATCCTAACTACCTTTGAAATCCATCACGCATTCCCTCAACATATCCTCGAGGGTCTAAATTGTTTGTTCCGCCTGACTGTCTATTTGCGGATGAAAGGCTGTACTGAGCTTAACATAAATCCCAAGTCCCTTTTGAAAAGAACGCCAAAATTGGGAGGTATACTGAGTACCTCGGTCTGAAATAATGGACAAGGGCACTCCATGAAGCCAGACCAACTCCCGAATATAAAATTTTGCATAATCATCTGCTGAGTCTGTGGTTTTGATTGGTAGAAAGTGTGCAGCCTTGGTCAACCTATCTACCACCACCCAAATGGATTTATATTGTCGGTGAGTACGAGGTAGACCTGTAATGAAATCTATATTAATCTCTTCCCACTTTCAAGTGGGAATACTAATATCTTGAAGTACGCCTCTGGGCCTTTGATGTTTGACCTTCACTTGTTGACCGTTCGGGCACTTGGCTACAAATTCTGCAATATCCTTCTACATTCCATTCCACCAATATATTTCCCTCAAGTCATGATACAACTTGGTGGCACCCGGATGGATAGAATAGCTGGATCCATGTGCCTCATGCAATATCCGGTTCCCCAAATCGTCAACATCTGGTACACACAGACCACCCTGGTACCGCAACAGCCCATATCCCCCTTAGGAGAAAACCTCCACCCTTTGACTTCCAACGGCTTCCTTCAGCCTTACCAGAATTGGGTCCTCATCTTGCCTAGCCTTCACATCCGTCACCATGGATGATTATGATCTGTTTTGCGTAACAATGCTGCCATCGGTCGAGTCAAGCAATATAACTCCCAACCTCGCAAGTCAATGGACATCCTTCACTAACTCTTTCTTTCCCTCATCCACATGGGATACACTCTCCATAGAGAGTCTACTAAGTGAATCCGCTACCACATTAGCCTTACCCAGTTGGTAAAGGACACTCATGTCGTAGTCCTTTAGTAACTCCAACCACCTCCTTTGTCGAAGATTGAGATCTTTCTGCGTGAACACATATTGCAAGCTTTTGTGATCCGTGAATAAATCCACGTGGACCCCATATAGGTAATGCCGCTATATCATCAATGCAAACACCACCGCGGCCAATTCAAGTGCATGAATCGGGTAGTTCTTTTCATGAACTTTCAACTGTCTCGAGGCATATGTTATCACTTTCCCATGTTGCATCAACACACACCCGGGTACAACTCGCGAAGCATCACAATACACCACAAAACCATTGGTACCCTCAGGTAGGGTCAATATTGGTGTTGAAGAGAGTCGAGTCTTTAACTCTTGGAAGCTTTTCTAGCAAGCCTCCGACCATTGGAACTTCACCTTTTTCTGAGTCAACCTAGTCAATGGGGCTGCAATGGATTAAAAAACCTAAATAAATCTCCGATAATATCCCGCTAAGCCCAAAAAGCTCCTGATATCTTATGGGTTCACTGGTCTGGGCCAATTCTTTACCGCCTCTCTTTTGAGAATCTACTTTTATACCCTCTCTTGACACCACATGGCCTAGAAATGCCACTGAATCCAACTAGAACTTGCATTTACTAAACTTTGCATACAACTGTTGGTCCTTGAGGGTCTGAAGCACTATTCTCAAGTGAGCGGCGTGCTCTTCCTTGCTCCGAGAGCATATAAGGATGTCTTCAATGAACACAATCATGAACGTGTACAAATACTCCTTGAACACCCTATTCATTAGATCCATAAAAGCTGTAGGGGCATTGGTTAGTCCAAAAGAAATAACAACAAATCCGTAGTGACCATACCGAGTCCTGAAAGCGATATTCGAGATGTCACTCTCCCGAACCCTAAGCTGGTGATACCCGGCTCTGAGATCAATATTGGAGAAACATTTGGCACTCTGAAGATGGTCAAACAAATCATCAATCCTAGGTAAGGGGTACCTATTCTTGACGGTAACCTTTTTCAACTGCCGATAGTCGATACACATACAAAGAGAACTGTCCTTCTTTCAAACAATAATATTAGTGCGCCCCATAGAGACTTACTTGGCTTGATAAAGACTTTATCTAACAAGTCTTTCAACTGAGCCTTCAACTCTTTTAGCTTGGCTGGAGCCATTCTGTAGGGCGAAATAGATATAGATTGCGTGTCGGGAAGGAGATCTAAAGCGAAATCAATCTCCCACTCAGGAGGGACACCTATCAAATCATCACGAAAGACCACTGGATACTCACGTACTACTAGTACTGACTGGATAATCGGGGTTTCGAACTCCACGTCCTTAACCAAAACTAGATGGTACAAACAACCCTTACAAATCATCTTCCTTTCCTTAAGGTAGGAAATAAATCGACCTACAGGAACAGTTGAGATACCCTCCCATTCTAAGACAGGCTCACCCGAAAATCTAAACTCTACTGATCGGGTTCTACAATTTACTGAAGCATAACATGCCAATAGCCAATCCATGCCGAGAATAACATCAAAATCTGTCATGGATAACTCTACCAAATCTGCTGAGGTGACCTTATGAAGGACTGAGACCGGGAAATCTCTATATATCCGTCTAGCTATAATTGAGTCACCTACTGGGGTAGAAACTAAGAAGGGCTCGGACAAGACATCGGGACTGACTCCGACGCTACTGGCTATATATGGTGTCACAAAAGATAGGGTAGCCCCAAAATCTAACAAAGCATACACATCAACATGAAATACTCTCAACATGTCGGTGACTACATCTGGTGAGGCCTCCTGCTCTTGATGAGTGGCTAAGGCATAGAATATGTTCTGGCGCTGCCCGCCAACTGTGCTAATAGATGCCCCCTGATGTGTTGTGCATGGAGGAGGGGCTGTTAAACTAGAAGTTGGGCCTCGGCCCCCAACCTGATCTTGTCTCGCAGCTAGAAAATCTCTGAGCATATATCCAGACTGCCCACATCCAAAACAAGCTCCCGACCTTGCCGAGCATTAGGCTATGTACCTTCGGCCACATCTACGGCAAGCTGGGATGCTAGAATCTGTGGATATGCTGCTATGACCCCTCGAGCCTAACGCTCGCCCTCTCTGATCATGTCTGGGCCTAGATGGCACACTCTGCGCTGAAGATGTTGGGGTTAAAGATCTCTGGTGGGTCTGCTGTCGATGTCCACCACCGGACCTCTACTGAGAAAATATGTGACCCTCAGTCCTGACCCTCTTGGCCTCCCTCTCCCTCGAATGTGCCGCCTCCATCTGCTGAGCATACAATGCAATGCGAGGGAAGTCCATGTATTGATGGAGCATAGATGTCCTGCGGTCCTTGACCAAATATCCTACTATACCATGCACAAATCTACTCACTCGCGCCTGTTGGTCAGCCACTAACTTGGGGGTGTACTTAGATAGGCAGTGAACTCAAGGGCGTACTCTTGAACAGTGATCCTTCCTTGCTTTAGATTCATGAATTCAGCTGCCTTCAACTCCCTAATCTCTCGAGGGAATAACTGATCTAGGAATGCTACCTGAAACTCCTCACATGTGATCAGACCTGCTTTTGCAACCTTGCTATCCTTCCACTGGCGGAACAAAATATGCGAAACCCCCTTTAACTGGTAGGAGGCTAACTCTGCGCACTCAACACTTCTCACCCCCATAACCTGGGTGATCTTGACAATATCATCAATAAATTCATGTGGGTCCTCATCTACCTTTGACACAAGAAACTCAGGCGGGTTCATCCTCAAAAAGTCCCTGACTCGAGCTGCCGCCGCTTTGCCATTTTTTGGAACATGTGCAACGACCTGCTGATTGACCTGAGTGGTCTAGGCTTGCGCAAGCATCTGAATGGCAGCTCGAAACTCAGCATGAGTGGCTGGCTCCGGTGCTTGAGGCTCCTGAACAGGTGGGGTTAGATGATGCTCATGATCGTTTCCATCCTCATGGCCTTCACCACCTCCATTCCTCCTTCCATTCATCCTTCGAGGAGCAATGATTCTACAATCGCGAATAGCACGATTTAGAAGGCTAGGAAAGCTATTCATCGCACGACATAGATAATGAAAGAAGGGAACATTTCCTGAAACGTCTACTAGCCTCTTCGTCATAAGTATGGCGCGCTTCACACCCATGAAAAAAACTCTACCTAACGCGGCTTTCAGACTCCATAGGACATTTCAAAACCTATGGCTCAGATACTAAGTTTGTCATTACCCGACACGAGACAAGGGACCTCGAGAGACCCCAAGTCGACCCATGACATAAGCATTCAACTAACTCATTCAATAAACATGAAGAAAAAATAAATTATAACTCAACGGAAGTCTCATACAATGACACATCAGAATAATATCTGAAGCTACACATACATAATTCTGAAAGCCTCTAATCTGAACGAGTTGATGGGACAAGACCCCAACTAACTCAACAATACTGAAACTAGAAATACATAAAGGAAAATGATAGTTTAGTCCTCGAAGGATGAGGACTCACCAATCCGAGCGGATACTAACTTTGGAAAGCTGTCTAAGGACGGGGCTGAATCTGTGAGTTGGATCCTATATCATGAAATGATACAACATAGAAGAATGCGGTCAATACGTGGAATGGACCGAGTATGCAAGGTAAGTAAAACCTCTTTAGTAACATAAATCATTTAAAGAAATTCATAAATATCATAAGCTTTTAAGTGTAAGCATTCATTCTGAAATTGTACTCTTATCATAAAATGACCATGCATAGCTTTAGAACATCATGACTGACTCGGATGACTCAACGTTGAAACATACATTTATATCAAAAGCTGAACAATGAGTCAAACCTTACTTTTTGAACATGTATGCATGAGATAATTATCATGACTGATGAATATGCAATTTGAATGATTTAGACAGTGGGAGACTCATCACATAACCAACATACCACCATAGATCTTACATGGTCTCATCTATCACACTCAAGTGGGTAGAGCCGTCCATAACCTTGCCAAGGCGATGGACGATACCATGATATTGATATCAAGCTGAAGGGCCAATCGGGCCGGGTATAGCTCACAAGGGAGGTCCCAATAGTATAATAGTGTCAACCTACATTTGAATGTAGTTCAGGGGCATAGGGTAATTGACCCTTAACCCACTCGGTGCTAGACTCTTCTCCCGAAATATGCAATGCTCTACATTGTATATAATGAAGCTCAACATCGTCTATTGACGAAGCTCAACATCGTCTATTGATGAAGCTCAACATGAAATCATGTGTAACTCAACATTGTGTGAAATAAAGCTCAACGTTGCCTATTGACAAAGCTCATAATGAAATCATGCATAAACTAGTCATCATATGGATATGAAGCTCAACATTGTCTATTGTCCAAGCTCAATAATGACCTACATCTCAATTATGAAATCATGCATATGAAAAACTTTATTTCGAAACATACCACAAGCTCAATCATAGGTGGGAGCATCTACTCCATATCATGTGGTGAGCTACGTATAGAAATGTTTACACAACATACCACAAGCTAGAATATATAATAAAAATTGGAAAATTTCACTTCAACAATGTGGTGTGCTTATGTTGGGAAAATCATCACTTTAAATCAACATGTGGGCATTGTCTAAAGCTTTATCACACTAGGATCAACTCATTTCATTTTGAAAACAACATCATAATCATGGGTAGCTTTAGAAACATGTTTTTCATCATCAAATCTCAACATCATCATTCATTCATAATCCTTCACTACTTTTATGAACTTCTCATCCATGGGCCTTTTAGATTCAAGATTTCAAAAAAAATTTGTGTATTAAAAACAGTTTTAAATCTTCCCAAGATTTATAATTCATCAGTATAAATTCAATCTAATCATACCCATGTATAGAAATTGAAGAATTATGCAATTGGGTAGAAACCCCATACTTCATCATAGGCAATTTATCATGTTTTGATAGAAATTGGGCATGGGTGTAGAAGGAAGCACCCACTCATAGCCTTATACCTTGTGAATGGTGAATTCTAACACCCACTAATTGCCCAGCTGAGATTCCAATTGGAAACCTTGAGATTTCACCTTGAACCTCCTCTTCAAACCTTCAAACTTGCATGCATGAGAATAATGTCCTAGGATAGGTTTTCCCCTGCTAAAAACCCACTAAAATGAGACTGAAATGACGTAGTATCGGTCTTAGGAACTTAGAAATTATGAAAATACCCTTACTGAATTCGCAGGAAAATACTGCCAGATGAGCCTAACGGGTGACCTAACGATTCGTCAGGAGGGGCAACGACTCATCGAGTCGCCCATCAAGTGCACTGGATAGCTGGTCTGCTGGGCTCGTAACAAATAACTTAACGACTCATTCTCTATTTCCACAACTCAGCGTTACCTCCCGTCAGGTACACTGCCTTAAGATGCATAAAAACCATATTTCTTGATCACGACTCATCTCATGAGCCGTTGGGACTGGCCAGGACTCGTAGGGTCCCATTCGTTGGGTACACTGGTTCCTTCTTCAAATTTAATTCCAACATCACCCCACGAGTGACATAGTGACTCGTGGTGGCTGACCACGAGTCGCTATCTCCCTCATGAGGACCTTGATTCTTCATTTTCCCAGGCCTCCCTATGATCCACCTGAAGACTCATGGGGTCTCCTCATGAGTCGTCCCATGAATCATCTTGTGCCTACAACATCAATTTCACAATTTTTCCGTTTCAACTCCCGGATCCGATCTTTGAGCTTCCGGGATATAACAGTAGGCTTGGAGTTCCAAGGTTCCCCGGTCTCAGAATTACGCACCAACATAGGTTATATGTTTACATGGGGACCTCCCTTGTGAGATTTTCCCTGCCCCAATGGGCCTTCAGCTTAATATCGATATCATGGTAGCATCTTTAGTCCTGGTAAGGCTTTAGATGGCTCTGTTCACTTGAGTGTAATAGTTGGGGTATCACGTAAGCTCTATCTTGATGGTGTCGGTTATATGACGAGTCTCCCATTGTTCTACATGATTTTAGCTATGCAGGTTTATCATTTATGATATTATGTCTTCAGTAGGAAAGACGGTCCATCCCTCAAACTGTCATTTAGGAACTCTTCCAACTCAGTTTCTAGATTCTTTGGTTGGAAATGGATGATTGATAATGTGAACCATCTATCAGACAGATGGTCCATCCGTTGTCTCATTCTTTGGACAGTTTTTGGCTTTACCACTTCTCATCTTCATTTTTCTTAGGTTCCTGAAATATGGCATAATAAGGTTAGTTTCAACTTAATTTAACTCCTAAATACATGCAAAATGCTATGACATGAAGAAAAGATGTGTCGCTAATTTTTGACACATCTATATCCCTAACTTAAAGAATTTTCTTGTGGTCAAACAAACTAAGAAGTGAAACAACCCTACACCTAACTAATGTCCTGACATCACAATTTTTTATGACTAGGGTTGTTTTTAACAATAGTTACAAACACATACATTTCAATATAGCCACCCCCTCCATCAATCAAAAATTAATTTTCTCGCAACTATTCGGACTAAGCATGAAGTCTCCACTTATTACACCATATCAACATGCACACACCTAGATTCGAGGAGTAAAATATGCCAACCATTCACATCCACATGCCCTCACAATTAAACCAAGGAAGTGTTTTCTTTTTTTCTAAAGTAATGACCACATACACATTAAGGACAAATCAAAAGAAAAGAGAAATGCACTAGACTCTCACAAAGAAGTTCACAGGATTGCCAATCCTTTCGGATATTCAGATTGAGATCACATAACTACTTTTTTAAGCTTGTAATGATGGTCAAATCACTACTACTTTTTAATCTTGTAATGATGGTCAAAGGGCTAGTAGGATACAATTATGACCTTTTATTGACACATTTACAATCCTTGAATACTTCATCACTTTTTCAGAATCTTTTTACCTTTTTGATCCCTTATCTTATTTTGGCATCTTGTCAAACACCAAAGTGTTTTTGTGAGCTCAACTTTCATTTTTCTCTTATTCACTTTTGTTTTCATTTCTTTTTCTTATCTTTAGCTCATTTCTCAAGTACACCTTGGGATAAGATCAAAAATCATCATTCGGCCTATTTATTTCTTTACCTCCTTATCACCCCCAACTTACAACTTTTTTCTCATTTTTCATCACTTTTCAAGTGTCAAAGATGACGGGTTTGAAAGAGGGTCAACTTGAGAATTGGTCTTGGCTTTCATTGCGGTTGATCTAGAAAATGGTGGAAGGTTCAAAGAAAGATACTAGGATATATGCATCATTAGGTAGGTCTCTTTAGGCATATGTGTCTTTTGAAGAATAAAGAAGGCCTAAGTTTATCTCTACAACCCATAGTCAATCCTATGTTTGAGCACAACTAGCAAAACAAGTTCTAGAGTGTGACCGAATCAAGTGAACAAGTAATATTTCTTTCCAATCATTGGCACATAGATGTATAAATGACTAAACACATCACTGCCAACTAGGGAAACATTGAAACATTTTCATCTCACAAATGGAGGTATACAACTTAATATCAAACAGTTACAACAAAAATTTTGAGGGGGCATTATTTTCAAATATCAGCATAAGTAAGTATATAACTCAATTGCCACAACCACCTAAGTAAAAAATAATTTATTCAACCAAAGATGACTCAAAAAAATAGGTTGTTACCCTTAAAAATGTTTCCTAACAATCCATAATCAGGCCCACACACTACGATACTTAAGTTACTTTATTGTGCCAAATTCAACAAAAAGTAAGCATCTTGGGAAAGAACCATGGCTAAGAAAACCAAGGAGAGCTCTACACTACAAAAGTAAAAAGAAGCTACACTAAGAAAGAAAAAAGGAAGCTATACTTAAAAAAAAAGCTATACTAAGAAAGAAAAAGAAGCTATACTAGGAAAGTGGTAAAATGGACTTAAGTGGATCACAATCACACACATCAATAACTCAATCAAAAGGATAATATCACACAAATCAAAGTTCTTACATTAATAAAGCACCATATATACACTGTCATCATACAAGTCATAAGCTCCACCCTCACACTAAAAACAGTGCAGTGCCCTCAATGCACAAATAAAACAAAATAAAATGGTAAGAGTGGCACGAACTCCCTGTAGCGCTCAAATCAGCTACTTAATAAGGTGGAACCAATGGACTAGCCTCTGTACCATAAGGACAACCTTGAATCTCATCTAAAAAAACATGCATTTCCCTTATGAAGGCCTCATCCTCTGATAGGGGAACAGCTGAATCTGCTCCTAATGTCTCATATATTGGAGCCTTTCCCTTATCTAGTAGAAGGGTAGAGAAATTGTATGGGCCTAAGTCTAAGTAGGAATCTACTCCTATGGAGTGCTGTCCTTGTAGACTATGGCTAGTGGTGGATTGGGCTGAGTATGAGCTGGATGGACTGGCACTACACGATGAATAAAGTCCAAGAGCTGGCAATGGGCAGTTCTTGTCCATTAGTGATATCCGAATCTCCTCTGGCTACCTCTCTCACATTGTTAGTTAAGTACAACAACTCTGGTCTCCGCTAAATCATCTCGGAGGCTCAATATATCTGAAAAACTAGCACCTCCTTTAAGCTATCTGAGTCTGGAATCCATAGCCTCTAATCGGGAGCTTAATGCCTCATGTGAGCTAATAACTATGTCCCAGAGCTTGCTCAACTATAGTGGCCATGAAGGCCGGCAAGTCCTCAATGAGCCTGGCAAGCTGCCGTTCCTCTCTATCCATCCTCGTGGCCAAGCCAGTCAATGAATCTCTAGAGTTGAGTAGTAGCCTTGATGGTGCGACTGACATGGATGAAGTACTGGCTGGATCTACAGTAGTTACTCTGACACATAGGCAGGCTGTGACGTGGGCTCCTCAAACTGGATTCCCTAACCCTCAGTTATAGGCCCACCTGGTAGTATAGAGCTAGGATTGCTCATCGAGGTAACCATTGAGTCATCTTGCATCCTAGTGATATCTGTCACCTCGCGAGCATCGATGAATAAGTCCTCCCTTGGCAGGGTCGGCACGCCTGCCCTCTGACACAATGTTGTGATAAGGCATGGAAATGGTTGGGAGGTGGTAGTCTGAACATCTTTGTCCTATAACTCAAAATAAACCATTTGACCAATGTCTATCCTCTTCTTGGCCACGATGGATGCCATAATGAGAGAGTTTCTGAGTGGTAATTTATTGTCGCTCTACCTTGGTTATGCAACGTTCCACCAAAACGTGGTTGGAAAGAGGAGATACCTTTTGAAGATATCAGCTGTCTCAAGTGCAACCCACATTGGTGTGCCTCTATCTATCACTTTTACCACCCAACCTCTATCTTGCCAGCCCTAGACAACTATCTCATCATAGGCAGAGGTGTCCACCACCTCATAATCATCTCAAAAATAGTTTCCCTTGATCACCTTCGGGCTGATATCAGTCGACACTCCCCTAATAACCACTAACATCAGCAGCTCAATCTGCATCTTTAGAACTGGATTTAATCATAAGATGATCTCCCAATAAACAACATAAAACTCACAGACCAGTGTCTTAATGTATTGGCCCACTGATGTTGGGCATATTTCTATGCCTATTTGCCTTGTTTTTGCCATCTTTTACCTTGTTTTGAATTCATAATCCTTATGAAATGCATAAATTCATATTTTTGTATGTTTTGTATGCTAACAAATGTTTTGAGATATTTTGAGTAGGAAACCTAAGGAAAAGGACCCAAAATGAACCAAGGTTTAAGATTTCAGAAGCTAAGAAGAAGATTCGAGGGCTATGGTGGGCGCCCAATGCTAGGTCCTTAGCTCCTTGAGAAAAATTCATCAATTATGATGATATGGATGGTTCCCTATGCCATCTCCTTAACTTCAGAGGATGATCATTTCAACACCATGGCGAGACGGTGGGCATGGAGCCCAAGAGCTTCCCAGACTTAGATAAAATCACCAAAACTCTGGTGAGATAGAGAAGGCCACATGCCAGAAGGGTCCAGAAGTGCAAGAATTTGACTAACACTCTAGTGAGATGGTGAGAGTGACACACCAAATGTGCTAGAAAGCAGAAAAATTGGCTAAGTCCTTGGTGAGATGATGGGGGTGGCGCACCAGGTCCATCTCAGAGCTAAAATTGGTGGAAATTTGACTAACTCTGTGGTGAGATGGTGGGGAAGTGCGCCAAACCTGTCTCAAGCCTGAAAATCTTATTTTAAAGCTACGTGTTGGAGGGAAGAAACGTCACTTGAAGGCTTAACTATAAATACAACCTCTATGATATTTGTTAGATAACTTTTGACTATATTTTGTTAATTTTAACATTATGTAGTTCATCTGTTGAGGATTGTAAGATATTTGGAAGGTAGACCAAAGTCTACACTAGGTTTCTTCTATTATTTACTCTTTACATTGTATGATGATCAATAAGTATTCATTCTTCCACTGGTCTATGAGTGGCTAAACTTATACTCTAGGGTTTTGGCCATTGTGGATGATTTTTGTTTGAAAGACAAATTTAATCTAGATTCAATTATATATTATGGTTATTTGTATTTACTTGTTTTAATTGATTATTTTATATGATTGATTACCTTATAAGTAAACTTTTTGGCTTTTGATTAAACGTGGTGAAAGGAATCGGAAGGGTTAAAGGTAAATACAGAATAGGAATTCAAAGACCCTCAAACCCATTGGTAAGAGGATAGAAGTTGTTGTTGAGGATAGGGATATACCCTTCAACCCCGTTTAGTTTAATAAAAGTAGGCATAATCCTTGTTTCATGTTTCTCCTGCGACCATAGGAATATAGGCGTTAAGGTTCATGGAATATTTTTTGGATGCTAGGGATAGTTGCAAGAAATGGGATAGTAACTTGCAATTAGAAACCATAGGAAAAATCATTCTAGTTTAATCACGTTTGGAAAACTCAACCTCAAACCAACCAAATGTTATTTCCCTAGATTTTCATCATCATCGAAGTAAAACCAAGATTGCAACCATCTTTAGTTTATTTTACATTTAATGTTTTAGTAGTTAATTTCCCAAACCATTCCCCATTTTAACTATTTTGTTAGAATAGAAAAATAAAGTAATAACCTTATAACAATTGAACTGATAAATCTTTGTAGGTATGAAATTTTGGGCTTCTAGTCCTATATTACTTGAAGACCATGTGCTCTCACGTGCGCTTGGGTGATATCAAGTTTTTAGCATCGTTGTCGGGGACTTGAATATTTTTTGATCGTTTGTAGGTTAGGATTTTATTCTGCTATAATGTATTTTATGTTTGTTTCTTTTTTTTTGTTAAGTTTGCAGGGTTGTGTGATTAGCGTATGCCAAGTACGAGAAGTCAAGAATCTCTTTTGTCTTCTTTTGATCCTTAAATTGAGAGTACCTTCAGAAGGTTAATCATGGAGAACAACCAGCAGGCGTAGGTAACAACCAAGAGAGAGTTCCAGTGTTAAAATTTGATAGGTAAAACTTGGAGAAGCCTTCTAAAACAATCATAAAGACGACTATCACTGGAAACTTTGAGCTGAAATAAGGGACCATGCGGTTAGTCAAAAACACTTGTCAATATCAGGGTAAGCCGCCCGAGGATCCCTATAGGTGAAAATTTTTATTATCAGAACGTGTCAAATGAATATGTGAAGCTGACCTTATTTCCGTTCTCACTTATTTATGAAGCCAAGGAGTGGCTTCAAAATGAGCCAGCTTGTTCCATCACCACATGGGAGGTTCTCTCCAACAAATTTATCAAAAAGTTTTTCTCTTCAAGAAGAACCAAGGAGTTGAGGGGGAAGATCTTCAGGTTTGTACAGAAAGATGGTGAGACCTTAGCTCAGGCGTGGGATTGTTACAAAGGTTATTTGAGAGATTTTCCGCACCACATACAGCCTAAGAAGATAATTGGGCAAAACTTTATAGAAGGTTTAAAGCCCGAGTCAAAGATCCTGCTTAATGTTGCCATACAGGGATAGATTCTGTCCAAAAGTTATGATGAAATTGAGGCTCTCTTGAACCTCATGTCAGCGAGGAGTAAGGATTATCAAGACTCAGGCAAAGGATTCACAATAACAAAGATGCTGGGGAAGCTTGAGGTATATGGTGTTGTGGCAATCAGAGCAAACATTAGCCAGCCAGTGAATGTTATTAGAAAATCTTTTACCGCACCAGCAGGAAGCCAAGAACAACAGGTACTTCACGTGCAGACTCCACCACCGTCTTGTGAAGCATGTAGAGAAGGTGATGCATATTAAGGTTGTCCACTTAATCCTGAATTTGTATTATTTGGGACAACAGAATCGTGGTGGAGGTTTTGTAGGCAATGGCAATTATCAAGGGTACTGAAATGCAACAAATCCATCATAGGGAGGGAACCATAAATTCCAGGGGCCCCAAAATAATTATTTAAGGCTTCAAGGCCATCAGTTGAGTAGTTCCCTTAAGGAGACGATGAAGCAATGGATGGTGCACAATAGACTCAGGTAGTGAATGAGATGCAAAAGTCCATCCATGAGCTTGAAAGGCAAATGGGGCTAATTGGCCTAGCAGCAGACGAAAAGACCAAAGGGGGTACTTCCGAATAACATCAAGAAAAATCCCAAAGAAAATGTGAGCGCATTCTCTTTGCACAGTGGTAAGGAGCTGGATGAGGTTAATCCTAGAGAAAAGAAGAGTAATGTTGAGCATGTTGAGAAGCCCATGAATGAGGTCGGGGAGACAAGAAACTCACAACCAAAAGTTGTAGTAGATGGACCACCGCCCCCATTTCCACAGAGGTTTCAAAAGCAGAAGGAGGATACCGCTTGCGAGAAGTTTCTTGACTTGTTGAAGCAGATACTTGTTAAGATTCCTTTGGTTGAGCTTTAGTAGGAAGTTCTGAAATATGCTAAGTACTTGAAGAACATTGTGGGAAAAAAGAGGCTGTTAATAATGTTTTAAATTGTGGCTCTTATGGAAGAGTGCAGTTCTCGGGTCTAGAATAAGCTTCCTAAAATGCTGAAGGACCCTAGGAGCTTTACCCTTTCTATGGTCATTAGAGACAATTTCATGACCTTAGTTCACACCCTAGCCATAATATGGGACAAGGAACCCCGAAAAGCTCCAAGTCGACCCATGGCATAATCATAGCATAACACTTAACAATAGAAACAACTAACAAAATCATAATTGAGCGAAAGCTAATTGTAAAGAGTAAAATTTAAAACTCAAAGACATAATCTAATGGAACTTTGATACATAGACTGAATCTGATTACACATGTCTGAAAGCCTCTACTAAACTGATGAGTTGCTAGGACAGGTCCCCAGTTAACTCCTAATGTCTAAAACTGAAATATAACTTAAACAAGAAACATAGATATCGTCCTTGAGAGATGAGGACTCACCACAATCCGCTGAGATGGAAGAAGGAGCATGTCTATCCGCGGGGCAGAGTTTGGATACATGAACCTATATCATGAAACGATATAACACATAAAGTATGTGATCAGTACTTTGAATGTACTGAGCATACAGGGAAACATAAGTAAATTAAACGTACAAGTATACAAGAAGGAAATATACTGAGTACATCGACATGTAACTGATTTAGAATGCAACAACCCTCTTTCGAGTCACATACACATATCAGCATGAAACTTTCATTTGCAACGCATATTCTAAAGCATCATCAAACTCATGCATAAGGGTCAAGCAGTGAACATATAATTAGAGTTCACACTAAAGCTAATATCATACACTGTACTGGATATCTGCTATAACTAAGACTGCATTATTCTATATCTGAATTTAAACTAAAGTCTGAACTATACGAACTGAACCAAACTGATAACTTGAACTAAGGGAGTCTTTCAATGCAATGGAGAGTCCAAACCGATCAAAGGGAAATGTTCTCGGCTATGAAGAGTCCCTTACTAACTAAGGAAAACATTCTCGGCTATGGAGAGTCCCTAACTGAAAAAGGGAAACATTCTCGGCTATGAAGAGTCCCTGGCTGACTATGGTAAGCATTCTTGTGTATGGAGAGTCCCTGGCTATACTAGAACATGAGTAGTACTGATCTGACATTATTCATCTGGTCTAAGCTACTACAACTAATCAGAAACATGAGCATTTACTAATTTCATCATACGACATTTGTTTAGGAAGGATTAAGGCTACTTTCTACTAACAACAAGCCCCAAAAGTCTAAAGGACCATTCTCATGCTTTACCATCATAATTCATATTGTCACGGTACCAAATCATCATATAATCCACACATTTTAGATTAACGAACATCTATAGATTTAGATCATACTTTACACACCTCCACAAAATTCAAATTCTGAGTTCATAACATACAACATATAACATAGAGTCATATAGGATCCATTGGTCCAATTCACGCTTTAACATATGTATATTGATTCATACATTCTAGTTTTAGGGAAAGCCCATATAATTAACTCATACCTTAAACAGGTACGACGAGATCATGGTAAAAGAATATATTTATTTCATGGGCTCCATATCAAAATTTACCCAAATTCATGAAGAAGATTCGATAATCATGTTGTTATCATAGCTTCACCTCATACCCAAGACATTTTCATCGAAAACATAGTGAAAACACATACATACTTCCCATTGACCAAGCCTGTATGTTCTAATCTCATCTCAACATAACTATCAAAACATATATTCTAGTTTTTAAGTGAATTCTTACGATCTTCACATATTTTAGACATGGATACAAGTTCTTGATAAAATCAAGTGAACAATAACGAAGCCCTAATCAATGTTTTAAGCTATCTCATGAAGGAAATTCTATAATCATGCATTTTCACCATTTTGCACATAATTCAAGATATTAAAAATAATCCCATAAGCATAAGTAACTTTTAATACTAATGGGTCTTATAATTCATAGAGGCATAGAAGAAATCATTCATAAATCGAGACCCTAGATCATGCTTTTCTAGAATAAGAGATTTGTGTTTTGAATAAAAAGTTTGGGGGACAAGGATGGAAGGATATCCTTGTTGAAAAACCCACATACCCGATTAAGAGAAATCCCACTTGAACTTACATCTTGAAGCCTTGAGGAACCCTTGTTGAATCCTTGAGTCTTGAGAGAGAGGAGGAACAAGAGGTTGAGAGTGATTTTCGATAGAATGAAGGTTTAGGTTAGTTATCCCCTTAAAAAGGTCCCATACCATACTCAAAATGACATAGTTTAGGAGTTAGAAGCTTAAGATTTTACAAAAATGCCCTTGAAGAAATGCAGGAAAATCCATCCTGCTAGTCCGCATGAGGCACTCCACGATTTGTGCGGTTGGAAATGACCCATGGGGGCCAAGTCATGGAGTACATGGCTCCAATTTCCTTTTTCTACTCTTCCCTCCCCACAGATCACTTGACGAGTCGTCAGGTGCATGACGACTTGTCCCTTCCTCTGTGGTCTCTACTGCCTCGGGATCTCACTTTTAATTTCCAATGCCCAACATTACATTTCATTGTGTACCTCACGACTCGTTGGTTCATCTATGGTCACTGAACCATGCTACACCTCCTGACTACTCTTCACGGGTCTGACCACAATGAGTTGTGGCATGACTCGTTCTGTGGTGAAATTTCCACCTTCCATCTGAATTCTTCCTCTTTGTATGGAGTCTGATCTTAGAAAATTTTAGGGTATTACAATATCTCTCTGTTGGGAACATTCTTCCATGAATGTTTGATTAACATACTAAAAAGGTAGGGACGGAACTGAAATCCCAAAATCGATCAATTACAACTAAATCCAATGGAGTATCTGACTCCGGGCCGATTTTGCACATCTGATCTGAACATCTAAAGCGTACATACATTCTACGACATAAGAGGGACTAAAAGACATGAAACTGATAGGGAACTAGATATAACACGGAGAAAGATTCCTTTCCCCTAATTGGAACTAAGCTACAGACTTAGCCTTCATTCTCAAATTGCTTTTTGATAAAGGCTAGAATTCATGATATCTGGTCTAACTGAAAGTAAAGGACTCATGAGCACGAATCATTCATCACATCAGTAACTGAGCACATACATGGGTTAACCTTATTCTATTGAGCCACTAAAGCAACTTCTAACGACTGAGTTCAAACTGAATATACTGGAAAACATGAGTTAACACACATAGCTAGTTCATAACATGATGATGAGCCTTAAAGACTTATAGAGTAAGACTAGCATCACTATCTGAAGTGGCTATCTAGAGATTCTGGAAGTCTGAACATGGGAATGGATAAAATTAGTCTCAACCGAAACACAAGAGGAATTATCTGAACCCGAAGGGATTGGTATACCGCAATTATTAAGGTTGAAGCTCCCCTACTAGCATACTCAAGATCTGAATTGTCTCATAAACTTGCCATCTCCCCCTTAGCTTCAATCGATTGTTCTAAGGATCCTAAATCTTTCTTAAGGTTGGGCTACACACCACTAACTTTTGACTTCTCCTCCACCTCTAATATTCTCCATAAACCTCATACTATTAGCTATTTCACATCAGACATTGATATCTTCTTCCCGAAAAACATCACAAGAGTTTCTATTCAATACTGAGGTTCTAGGGATTAGCAACATACAAAGGTGACATGAACAATTCATAACATACTTATGACTACTACTGGCGACTTGCCCTTATCCTGATGTGCTGCCAAGGCATAGGAGCAGTTTTGATGTTGTCCGCCACCTGCGCTCAATGATACACCCTGCTAAAACGGGCGGGCTACTAGAGTTACTCAAGAGGTGGCTGAGGTTCTATTATTTCCCTACTTAGCTATAGTGCAATATCAGTGCTTATGACCCAACTTAACCCACCAAAAACAAGCATCTGAGTCGTCCATGCATTCTCCCAAATGATGCTTCCCACATTATATACACAATGGTATGTAATCTCCCTAACCCTGGGTTTGTATGGAGCACTGGCTATTGAAGGTGTCGGGACTGATGATTTCCGCAAGGAGTGTGAGCGATGTTCACCACTCGGCCTCTAAGGGAAAAACTCTGAATCTCCTGTCCTAGCTCTCTTGGCCTCTCTGTTTTTCCTTCACCAGTTCCGCTTCCATTTGTTGAGAAAATATCACCAAACATGAAAAGTCTATATCCTTGTGCAACATAGCGGTCCTGCATTCTTTGATCAAGGAGTCTGACACTGCGTTCATTAACCAGATCACCCGGGCCCTCTGGTTAGCTACCATCTCCGGTCCATACTTGGACAACCGGGTAAATTCTATGGAAATCTCCTGGACTGTCATGCTTTTCTATCTCAAGTTGAAGAACTCTACTTCCTTTGCCTCCCTTACTCCCTAGGGAAAAACCTGTCCAGGAATGCAGTCATAAACTCACCCCATCTTACGGGGGCTGCTCTGACTCCCCGGCTATCTCTCCACTGACAAAACCATATGTGAGTGACTTCTTTCAGCTGGTAGGAGGCTAAGCTTGCGCTCTCCATTCCTTTCTCCCCCATGATTTGGATGATCTTCTGAATATCCTCTAAGAACTCGTACGATTCCTCGTCCACATTTGACCCAAAGAATTCAGGTGGATTCATTCTGAGGAAATCTCTTACTCTAGCCGTCGCTAAGTTCCCATTCTGGGGGACATGAGTCGTCGCCTGCTGATTAATCTGAGTTGTCATGGCCTGTGCCAACATGTGAAAGGCTGCCCTGAACTCGGTATGAGTGACATGGTCATCCATCGGGTTCACTGGGACTAGTGGGGCCTGCTGGCGCCCGTTACCATTTCTTCTACCATTTGCTCATTTAGGGGCATTATTTTTGAGAACATAAAGAAAACTCAGGGGAGAAACTATTAGAGTTTCATAATCTACGCATGATAAGAATCATGAATAAAAGGTAACATTCCTAAAACGTCATGTAGCCTCTTTTTCACAAGTGTGACGCGCTTCACACCCATGAAAATGACTTTACTTAATGAGGCTTTCAGACAACCTAGGACACTCTAAACCTTTGCTTTGATACCATGTTTTTCACGACCCGAGTTCACACCCTAGCCGTAACATGGGACAAGGAACTCCAAAAGGCTCCAAGTTGACCCATGGCATAATCATAATATAACACTTAACAATAGAAATAGCTAACAGAACATTGAAACATAGACTGAATCTGATTACACATGTCTTAAAGCCTCTACTAAACTGATGAGTTGCTAGGACAGGTCCCCAGTTAACTCCAAAAGTTTGAAAACTGAAATATAACTGAAATAAGAAACATAGATCTCATCCTCGAGATATGAGAACTCACTATAATCCACTGAGATAGAAGAAGGAGCGTGTCTACCCGCGGGGCTGAGTCTAGATACCTAAACCTATATCATGAAATGATATAGCACATAAAGTATGCGGTCAGTACTTGGAATGTACTGAGCATGCGGGAAACGTAAGTAAACTAAATATACAAGTACACAAGAAGGAAATATACTGAGTACATTGACATGTAACTGATTTAGCATGCAACAACCATCTTCTGAGTCACATACACATATAAATATGAAACTTTCATTTGGAACACATATTTTGAAGCATCAACAAACTCATGCACTAAACATATAATGAGAGCTGAAGCTGAAGCTAATATCATACACTGTACTGGATATATGCTGATAATTAAGACTGGATTAGAAGTATGAACTATACGAACTAAGCCAAACTGATAACGTGAACCAAAGGAGTCATTCTCTGCAATGGAGAGTCCCAACTTATTTAAGGGAAACGTTCTCGGCTATGGAGAGTCCCTAACTGACTAAGGAAAATATTCTCAGCTATGCAGAGTCCCTGACTGACTAAGAGAAACATTCTCTGCTACGGAGAGTCCCTGGCTGACTAAGGGAAACATTCTCGGCTATAGAAAGTCCCTAAGTGACCAAGGGAAACATTCTCACCTATGGAGAGTCCCTGGTTGACTAAGGGAACATTCTCGGCTATGGAGAGTCCCTGGCTATACTAGAACATGAGTAGTACTGATCTGACATTATTCATCTAGTCTAAGCTACTACAACTAATCACAAACATGAGAATTTACTAATTTCATCATATGACATTTGTTTAGGAAGGATTAAGGCTACTTTCTACTAACAACAAGCCCCAAAAGTCTAAAGGACCATTCTCATGCTTTATCATCATAATTCATATCGTCAAGGTACAAATCATCATATAATCCAGAAATTTTACATTCACGAACATCATTAGATTTAGATCATACTTTACACACCTCCACAACATTCAAATTTTGAGTTCATAACATACAATGTATAACATAGAGTCCTGTAGGATCTATTGGTCAAATTCACACTTTTACATATGTACAATGATTCATACATTCAAGATTTTACGGAAAGCCAATTTAATTAACTCATACTTTAAACATGTACAACGAGGTCATGGTAAAAGCATATATTTATTTCATTAGCCCCAGATTGAAATTTACCTCAGTTCATGAAGAAAATTCAATAATTATGCCGTTATCATAGGTTCACCTCATACCAAAAATATTTACATCAAAAACATAATGAAAACACATATATACTTTCCATTGACCAAGCCCATAAGTTCTAATCTCATCTCAATATATCTATTAAAACACGGCTGGCCTAAATGCGAGTCCACGTCGACGGACGTCACGGCAAGTGGTGGTTGGAACTCAACTCTCGTAATGTCATATATTCGAGTTTTTAAGGGAATTCATACGATGTTCACATATTTTAGACATGGATACAAGCTGTTGATATAATCAAGTGAACAATAACGAAGGCCTATCAAAGTTTTAAGCTATCTCATGAAGGAAATTCCATAATCATGCATTTTCACCATTTCATACATAATTCAAGATATTAAAAATAATCCCATAAGCATAAGTAACTTTTAATACTAATGGGTCTTATAATTCATAGAGGCATAGAAGAAATCATCCATAATCGAGACCCTAGATCATGCTTTTCTAGAACAAGAGATTCCGTTTTTGAATGAAAGGTTTGTGGAAACAGGATGAAAGGATATCATTGATGAAAAACTATATACCTAATTAAGAAAAATCTCACTTGAACTTGCACCTTGAAGCCTTGAGAAACCCTTGTTGAATCCTTGGGTCTTGAGAGAGAGAAGGAAGAAGAGTTTGATAGTGAATTTTGATAGAATGAGGATATAGAATAGTTATCCCCTTAAAAACATCCCATGTCATACTCAAAATGACATAGTTTAGGAGTTATAAGCTTAGAATTTTACAAAAACACCCCTAGAAAAATGTAGGAAAATCCACCCGACCAGTCCCCATGAGGCACTCCACGAGTCATGGGGTTGGCAATGACTCATGGGGGCCAATTCATGGAGTACACGGGTCCAATTTCCTTTTTCTACTCTTCCCTCCCCACGGGTCACTTGACGAGTGGTCAGGTGCACGAGGACCTGTCCTTTCCTCCATGGTCTCTACTTCCTTGGGACCTCACTTTTAATTTCCAACGTCCACCAAAAGGCTAACTTGACGAGCCGTTGTCTACCTAACGACTCATTGGGTCGTTCGTGGTCAATGAACCATGATGCACCTCTTGACTACTCTTCACAAGTCTGACCACGACTCGTGGGGTCACCCAACAAGTTATTCCATGAATCATTCTGGGGAGAATTTCTGCCTTCCATCTAAATTCTTCCTTTAAGTCTGGAGTCTGATCTTAGAAACTTTCGGGGTGTTACGAACAAGGAAGTTGGTTCAGCCTTATGTGATTGGCTGCTAGCATCAATTTGATGTTGCATCCCTGTTCAAAACTTTGAGGTTAGGTGAACCATCTCCTACCACAGTAACTCTTCAACTTGCAGATTGATCTCTGGAATATCTTGATGGGATAATAAAGTATGTCTTAATAAAGGTATGACCATTAAGATTACGAAGCTGATGCAACAGTTCCCCTCTTTTTAGGGAGAGGATTTTTAGCCACCGTTGATGCCATCATACAGGTAAAGGCGAGCAAGATGTCTATGAAGGTGGGTGGTCAAGAAGTAGTTTTCAAAGTTTTTACATTAGTAAGGATGCCTCTTCACTATGAGGACTTTACAATTAAGCTAACAGTAGAACATGGAGGATGTAATCAGTTGGGTGAGCAGCGCAAGCTGCATAAAAGTTCTTTGAATTGTAAATTTGGTCACCATAAAAGGAGTAAGATTTGTTCATGATGTGGCCGGTTATTTAGACAAGGACTGCATGACTTCCATGCTTAACCAGCATATGGAGTTTCCTCGCATAGTGTTGTACGCCCAACAGATGGAGGAGGCTCATCCAAAGGAGAGGGAGGCAAAGAGGGCTCAGAAAGATAGTCATGGGTTTTCACATCAGAGATCCTGTAGTGGATACCGTCCACAGTTTCAGCAGAGGTCATTAGCCCCAGCACCATCACCAACTAGTGTTCCATCCAGACCCAGGGGTGATCAGAGGAGTAGGGCTTCCGGGTCGATGGATCAGAGGGCACTCAGTTAGAGTATACCTCTCTAGCCTACGGGAAGTGCGGCAAGAGTCACACCGGGGAGTGCCTGCTCGGTTCAAATGTCTGTTTTGGGTGTGGTATACCTGGCCACATGCACCGAATGTGCCCATATGCTAGACAGGGTGATGATAGGGGTCGTGCCCAGACCACCAGGACAGCAACAGCTCCATCCCGTTCAGCTCCACAGGGAGCATTTACTAGTGGGGGAGGCGGTTAGTGTCAAAACCAATTTTATGCCCTTTCCTCACGCCAGGAGCAGTAGACTTCACTAGACATGGTCACTGGTATGTTACGTGTCTTTCATATTGATGCTTGTGCCTTTCTAGACTCGGGAGCTACATTTTCTTTCGTGACTCCTTACATTGCTAGTATTTTTGAAGTCCTGAAATTCTATCAGAACCATTCTTCGTGTCTACCCCAGTCGGTGATTCAGTAGTAGCTCGGTGGGTATATAGAGGTTTCCCCATTACGTGTTGCATAAGGTTACTTCCGCGGATTTGCTTTTCCAAGATCGATGTCATGTCGAGTTATTTTCAGCTTAGAGTTTGGGAGACTGACATCCCGAACCGCTTTTTGGACTCTATATGGTCACTACAAATTTTTTGTTATGTCTTTTGGGATAACCAATGCTCCTGCAGATTTTATGGACCTGATGAACAGGGTGTTCAAACAATATTTGGATATGTTCGTGATTGTGTTCATCGACGACATTCTTATATACTCCTGGAGCAAGGAGGAGCATGCCACTCATTTGAGAATAGTGCTTCAAACTCTCAAGGATCGTTAGCTGTATGCAAAGTTTAGCAAGTGTGAATTTTGGCTGAACTCGGTAGCATTTCTGGGTCATGTGGTATCAAGCGAAGCCATAAGGGTAAATTCCCAGAAGATAGAGGTGGTGAAGAATTGGCCCATACCAGTGAATCCTTCAGAAATCTGGACTTTCTTGGGCGTAGCAGGTTATTATAGGAGGTTTGTGGAGGGTTTCTCATCTATTTCGGAACCTTTGACCAAGTTTACTAAGAAAAAGGTGAAATTCCAATGGTCTGATGCTTGTGAGAAAAGCTTCCAAGAGTTAAACACCCGACTCACTTCAGCACCAATGTTGACATTACCCGAGGGTACCGATGGCTTTATTGTCTATTGTGATTCTTCGAGAGTCGGACTAGGATGTGTGTTGATGCAGCGTGGGAAGGTAATAGCATAATCCTCAAGACAGCTGAAGGTCCATGAAAAGAATTACCCGACCTATGATCTTGAGTTGGCCGCGGTGGTGTTTGCATTGAAGATATGGCGGCATTACATGTATAGGGTCGACGTGGATGTATTTACGGATCACAAGAGCTTGCAATACGTGTTCACACAGAAAGACCTAAATCTTCAGCAGAAGAGGTGGTTGGAGTTACTAAAGGACTATGACATGAGTGTCCTTTACCACCCAGGCAAGGCTAATGTGGTTGTGGATGAGCTTAGTAGACTCTCCATGGAATGTGTGTCCCACATGGGTGAGGGAAAGTAGGAGTTGGTGAGGGATGTCCATCGACTCGCAAAGATGGTAGTTAGGTTGATCGATTCGACCGATGGCGGTGTTATTGTACATCACAGGTCAGAATGGTCCTTGGTGGTTGATGTTAAATCTAGGCAAGATGAGGATCTAATATTGAGGAATATGAAGGAGGCAGTGCGGAGTCAAAAGGTGGAGGTCTTCTCCCAAGGGAGAGATGGTGTGCTACGATACCAGGGTCGACTATTTGTTCTGAACGTTGACAATTTGAGAGTTTGGATATTACATGAGGCACATGGTACCAGATATTCTATTCGTCCTGAATCCACGAAAATGTATCAGTATTTGCGAGAAATCTATTGGTGGGATGCTATGAAGAAATATATTGCGGAGTTCGTAGCAAAATGCAAAAACTGCCAGCAAGTGAAAGTCGAACATCAAAGGTCGGGAGGCGTGCTTCAAGATATTAGCATCCCCACTTGGAAGTGGGAAGAG
>JACEIK010007225.1:60494-71987 GCA_018107945.1 Datura stramonium
AAGGCTCTACCATGATGGTGTCGGTTATGACGAGTCCTCCCATTGTTCCGCATGTTTTTATGCATTGTTATGTTTATGTTATTGGCTCAAGTTATATTATTATAAAGTTATTTAAAAATAGGATAATGAATGATTATGAATGATTTGGAAGCCTTGAGCCTTAGGATTATTATGAAGATTTTGATATAAGCATGATGTTCTCCTCCTATGTCTATTTATGAGTTTTACTTTACTTTTAAAATTTCCATTTTACTTACCTTGCATACTCAGTACATTCCACGTACTGACCGCATACTTTCTGTATTGTATCGTGTCATGATACAGGGTTCGGATCTCAGGCTCATCCTCACCCTTAAGCCGTCTCAGTTTCGCTTTCAGCTCGTTGGTGAGTCCTCATATTCCGATGTTTGTTTTAAAGGCTTTCATGTTGTTTATGTTTCCGCATTTGTTGGGTTAGTTGGGGATGTTGTCCCATCAACCCATCTCATGTTTTAGAGGCTTTAAGATAAGTATGTAGTTTTTAGTTGTGTAAATGTTTGGTATTTCTTGATGCTATGTTATGATTACATTTCCTCTATATCTTTATGATTATCGTTCCGCTTAATTGAATGAGATTAGTTGTATGCATGAGTCATGGGTCATCTTGGGGTCCCTCGGGGTCCCTTCTCCTGTGTCTACGATCCAGGTGTACGATCGGGTCATGACCGCATTGAGGAGGAAAAAATAGACCTATATCTACCTCAAACAACACACTTGGTAGGAAATATGATTGATGCTACAAAGGTGAAGGAGCCTGTCACTTCCATAGCTTGCAATTGAGCTTGGCTAGCTATCGACGTCTNCTCAAACAACACACTTGGTAGGAAATATGATTGATGCTACAAAGGTGAAGGAGCCTGTCACTTCCATAGATCAAGCCCTCACTATAGAGGATTGTCTAACTCGTGACAAGAGCTGGTAAGGTCATGTATTTGGGATACTTGACTTGCGGTTGAGGATAGGTGGTTGTCCTGCCATAGCCGAGGATATGGTAGTCCTTCAGGATAGACACCCACTCACGGAGAGTGCCATGTAGATGTGTAGAGTGAGGTCTTCCTTTGAGGAGCCGCTTGATGACGATAAGGCTATTGTGCTGACCGACGGTGTTTTTGATCTAGATAATGATGAGCAGGAGGATGATGCTACTACGGGAAATATGTAGGTTGATGGAGATGAGGATGGGGATGAGGATCGGGATTACAATCCTGATGATGATGCCTAGTGGACACGAAAGTTCCTTTTTCCCTAACTTTTGATATGATTGTGTGTGCATTGGGGACAGTGACTCTTTAAGTGTGGGATGGAGGAAATATTCTTATTTGTTTTTTTATTGCTATATCTTTAGTAGGCCTTAGTATAGTTCATTCCCTTAGTACTAGCTCTATAATTTGCTAGGTCTTGTTTTGTAATAGCTAGTATAATGATGATGACTTGTGATGCCTTGGGATTTTGGATACTCTGTTTTTCTTTAGTAGTTTAGATTGTTAAGTTTAGTTTAGTTTCTTTTTAGTTTGTGTTATTGTTGGTCAAGGGTGAGTATGTTCATTGGGCCTTGTTTGAAATTTTTCATGAAAATTGGGATAGCTAACCCACCCTTTGGTTTATCTTAAGGCCTCAATTCTTTTCCGATGGGGAGTCCTTTGAATTGGGTAAATTATTATTTTTTTAGGAGTTCTTGTATTCATAGAGTAGTGCTCCTTCCCTATGATAGATGAATGACGACTGTCTTAAAGGAATTTCATCACGTTCATTTCATTTTTAAGATTGAGTCATAGATCATTCACTTGCGTACTTGTGACATTCTACTTAGCTGCTATGCTATAGGTTGTAAAGTGGTCAACCAGAGTGCATTAGTGAGGAATCTATGAGAGACACACATAGCTCTTTAATTTGACTCAAAATGATTCTTAGTGCTTAATAATGAAAAATGTCATTCGATATGATTGTGTGGATGTGTAGCTATAGGAAGCCGACTAGACTCTTGATTGCCATTAGAGGTGAGCTAAATTGTGTGTGTATATATTGGAATATCTAGAACTTCCCTTAGTGTATATATTGGATAACTAATTGTTAGGGAGTTAGGATATGATCAAGAAATTTCTTTGAAAAAGCCATTTTTCCTATGATTGTTTTACCAAATCGTACATTCTCCCTAGTTAACTCCATTTAAGCCACTAAGCCTTATTCTTTCTTAGCCATGAAATTAGCTCAACCCTTTTCTTTGTGAAACCTCAGACTTGTTGATCCAAAGTAGTCTTAGGCACTTTGATACTTAAAAAGTAAAGGTCCACTAAAGTATAATGTTAAGGGAAAAGAAAAAATTATGGTAAGAGAAGAAGAATAGGTGTTATATCCTGGAAGCCCTAAGATCAGACCCAGGAGTTGAAACGGAGAAAATAGGATTTTCTGCACCAGGTCACAGAACAAGCCATCCTGTTACCTGTTAGGATGACCACGAGTCGTTAAGTGACTCATGGTAAGGAATATGACTTGAGTTGGAATTTTTGGTTTTGGGTAACAACGGACATTACCACGAGTCATGGTCAGCCCCAGGACCCGTTGAGTAAATCATGGTCAGGGACGAGGTTAAGGTAGGAGGAACTGGGCAGTGCACCTAACGGGTGGGTTACCACGACGAGTCCTGGTGTGCCCCGTGGTGAGCCCAGGTGAGTTTTGGCAGTGAAGGGAACGAGAGGTGACCACGATTAGTGGTCACCAATAATGAACCGTTAGGTCCCTCATGAGGACCCTTTGAGGATATGTACTTAATCACAGAAGGCCACGACTCGTTCCTAGTGGTAACAACTCATCTAGTCCCCTATATGGACAAGTAGTCAGCTTTTCCCTGCGAGTTTGTTAAGGGATTTTCCGTAATTCCTATGATCCTAAGGCCTATAAAACGTCATTTTAAGATATGAAAAATGAGTTTTAAGAGGGGTAAGTTCATTTTAAGCTATTCATATTCATGCACACAAGCTTAGAGGTCTAGAGAGGTGATAAAGCTTAATTCCTTCCAAATTATTCTCATTTCTTTCTTGGGCAATCAGAAAAGTTGTAGTATCAGATTCTCTCAGGTATGTAGAGTAATGAATGGGTGAATTGTTCACACCCATTCCCAATTCCTCTCTAATTCATGAAAATCTATATGTTGATCCTATGGTTTTTTAACCCAATGCATGAACTTCCTAAGTTTCTACCATGGGTATGATCTAAGCATGTTTCTACTATTGAATTATGGTTCATGGGAAAGTTTTACAATGTTTCAATTACAATCATATTTTCAGATGTTATAAATTATGATGCCCATCCATGAAGAGTTCATGAAAATTGAGATCCATGATGTATGTTCAAGTATTATGAGATATTTATGAGAAAACTATGTTTTCAAGCTACCCATGTCTAGGATCATGTTTTCAAGTGAATCACGTATTTCTAATCATGTTTAAATATTGGGCAAGCCCATATGTTCAAGTATGATTTATGATTTTAAGTCAATCAGCTTACCATATGATTTTGGAGTCAAGACTCCCATTATTTTTCAGCTTGTGGTATGATTTGAGTGAAGGCTCCTTATGTTATGAATTCTTATTATGTATGTATATGATTATTCAGCTTCATTACTAGATGATATTCAGCTTCGTTGAAAAATGATGGAGAGCATATACATGTTTTTGGGAGTAGTGTCTAGCACCGAGTAGGCTAAGGGCCAGTCAACCCTATGCCTCAGAACTACGATCAAACGTAGGTATGATCAGATTATTTAGGACCTCCTTTGTGAGCTTTCCCCTTCCCCAAGGGGCCTTCAGCTTGATATTGATATCATGGTAGCGTCTCTAGCCCCGAAAAGGCTTTAGACGGCTCTGTCCACTTGAATGTAATAGTCGAGACCACGTAAGCTCTATCGTGGTAATGTCGGTTAGAAGACAAGTCTCCCATTATTCCTCATGATTTCACTTATGCATGTTGTCATCCATGATATATATATATATTTTTTTTTTCTAACGCAGGTTTGACCCAATGTTCAGTTTAACTTATGATTATAAGATTTATGCTTTGGTTCATTTAATTCAGTTATGATGTTCAGTTACATTCAGATCATGATTTAAGAAAATAGCATGCAACCCCACTCTAAGATTCATGTCTTGATTATGTTTTATATGCAGGTTTTAATGATTTTACTTACTTAAGTGGTTTTACTTACCTTGCATACTCAGTACATTCCACGTACTGACTGCATATTATATGCTATATTATTTTATGATACAGGCTCCGATCTTCAGACTCAGCCCCGTCATTACCAGCTCCAAAGTTAGCATCCATTCTCGTTGGTGAGTCCATATCTGTCGAGGACCCCTTTCTATTTAGTTATGTTTATGTATTTTCAGTTTTAGACTTAGAGAGTTAGTTGAGGCCTTGTCCCATCAACTCATCATATGTAGAGACTTTTCAGACATAGATTGTATTCAGCTTCAGATTCGCATTTGGATTCTGATGTTATGTTGTGTTTAGACTTCCGCTATGTTTATTATGATAAACCTTCCATTTTATTCATTGAGTTAGATGTATGTTCATTCCATAGGTTGACTTGGAATCTCTCGGGGCTCCTTGTCCCATGTCTTGACCGGGCCCATGTTCGGGTCATGAAAAACTTGGTATCAGAGCAATAGGGTTGAAGTGTCTAGGGTGTCTGAAATCCGCATTAAGTAGAGTTTTTTTCATTGGTGTGAAGCATGCCACACCTATGATGAAAAGGCTATGATACGTTTAGGAAATGTTTCCTTCTTTCATGATCTATGTCATGTAGTGAAATGTCTCTCTATCCTTCTAATATGTGTTATTTGTGTTTACAGAATCATGCCTCGCCGTGGAGTTAACGACAGAAGAAATGGAAATGGAAATGGCGATGAGGATGGCAATGGGGGTGGCACCAACAGGCCCCACCAGCCCATGAGCACCATGCACCAAAGCCGGTTGTCCACGCTGAATTCAAGGTAGCCATTCAGATGCTAGTACAGGACTGGAACGCCTATGTCAACAAGCAGGTAGTAGTGCATATCCCTCAGAATGGGAATGTAGCGGCAGCACGAGTTAGAGATTTCTAAAGGATGAACCCTCCAGAGTTCCTTGGGTCAAAGGTGGACGAGGATCCACATGAGTTTATTGATGAGATTCTAAAGATCACCAAGGTCATTGGGGTTAATGGAGAGAAATGCGCAGACTTAGATTCTTATCAACTGAAAGGGGTTACACATATCTGGTTCAAGTAGTGGAAGGATATTAGGGGAGTTGGAGTAGGCCCTATCAGTTGGGATGAGTTTCACATCATTTTTCTAGATCGATTCTTCTCTCGTGAGATGAGGGAGCTGAAAGCGGCCGAGCTTGTGAATCTGAGACAATGAAAGATGACAGTGCAGGAGTATGCCTTAGTTTTAACTCACCTTTCCAAGTATGCACCAGAACTCGTGGTTGATTAGATAGCTCAAGTGAGCAGATTTGTTCATGGAGTGGCGGACTACCTGGACAAGAATTGTAGGACCGCCATGATCCATCAGGATATGGATTTTCCTTGGATAGTTTTGTACGCCCAGCAAATTAAGGCGGTGCATTTGAGGGAGAAAGAGGCCAAGAGGGCCAGGACAGATAGCTATAGATTCTCTCAGCAGAGACAGTGAGATTTTGAGAAGAGTTGCTCTTTGGAGANGGTGCATTTGAGGGAGAAAGAGGCCAAGAGGGCCAGGACAGATAGCTATAGATTCTCTCAGCAGAGACCAGGTGGTGGGCAGCGACAACAGTCTCACCAGATATCTTCAACCCCAGCATCATTAGCTGTGAGTGTTCCATCCAGACCTAGGCACGACAAGAGCAGACGAGCATCAGGCTATAGGGGTCAAAGAAGTAGGCCCACGTATTCTAGTATTCCAGTTTGCGATAGGTGTGGTCGGAGACACGCGACAGGTACAGGTTTTTTCTTCGGGTGTGGAAAGCTCGGACATATGCTCAGAGATTGCCCAGTAGCTAGACAGGGCCATGATAGAGGCTGAGGCCCAGCTTCCAGTTCATCAGCTCTATCAGCACGCCCAGTGCAGCATGGGCATCTACTAGCATAGGTGGCGGTCAGCACCAAAATAGATTCTATGTCCAAGCATCCCGCCACGAGCAGGAGGTATCCCCGGATGTAGTCACTCGTATGTTACGAGTTTTCCACCTTAATGTAGATGCTTTGTTATATCCAGGGGCTACTTTATCTTTTTTGATGCCCTACATTGCTAGTAGTTTCGGAGTTAGTCCCGAAATCCTATCAGAACCCTTCTCAATCTCTACTACAGTCAGTGATTCAGTTATAGCTAGACGGGTGTATAGAGATTGCCCAGTCACTGTCCTACAGAAAATCACCTCAGTAGATCTAGTAGAGTTAGCCATGACCGATTTTGATATTATCCTCGGCATGGATCGGCTATTTGCATGCTATGCTTCAGTTAATTGTAGAACTTGTGCGGTAGAGTTTCAATTTTTGGGTGAGCCAGTTCTAGAATGGAAGGGTAGTTCAGCTATTCCTATAGGTCATTTCATTTCTTACCTTAAGGCCATAAAGACAATCTCTAAGGGTTGCGTGTACCATCTAGTTAGGGTTAAGGGTGCTACGTCCGAGACTCTGACTATCCAGTTAGTTCTAGTAGTATGTGAGTATCCTGAAGTCTTCCCAGATGATCTACCAGGAATTCCTCCCGAGCGGGAGGTTGATTTTGGTATTAACCTTTCACCCGATACACAACCTATATCTATTCCTCCTTATAGAATGGCCCTAATTGAGTTAAAGCAGTTGAAGGAGTAGTTGAAAGACCTTTTTGATAAGGGGTTCATCAGACCGACCAAATCCCTGTGGGGTGCACCAGTCCTCTTTGTCTGAAAGAAAGATGGTTCTCTTCGTATGTGTATTGATTACCGGAAATTGAACAAGGTCACCATCAAGAACAGGTATCTGCTCCCATAATTGATGGTTTTTTGAGCAGCTTCAGGGTGAGAAGTACTTTTCAAAGATAGATCTTAGATCCGAATACCATCAACTTAGGGTTCGGGAGAGTAACATCCCGAAGATAGCCTTCAGGACGTGGTATGGCCATTACGAGTTTGTAGTTATGTCTTTTAGACTAAAGAATGCTTCTGAAGCTTTTATGGATTTGATGAACAGGGTGTTAAATCCATACTTGGATATGTTCATGAACGTGTTTATCGATGACATCCTGATATACTCTCGAAGGGAGGAGGAGAATGTCGCTCATTTGAGTGTTGTGCTACAGACTCTCAAGGATCACCAATCATATGCTAAATTCGGTAAATGCAAGTTTCGGTTGAACTCGGTGGAATTTTTGCTTCATGTGGTGTCAAGAGGGGGTATAAAAGTTGACTCTCAGAAGATAGAAGCGGTGAATAATTGACCTAGACTGGTGAATCCTTCAGATATCAAGAGTTTCTTGGGTTTAGCTGGGCACTATTGGAGATTTGTTGAGTGTTTTTCATCTATTGCAGCTCCATTGACCAAATTGACTCAAAATAAAGTGAAGTTCCAATGGTCAGAGGCTTGTGAGAGGAGTTTCCAAGAGTTGAAATCGACTCACTTCAGCACCGATGTTAACCCTCCCCGAGGGTACCGATGGGTTTGTGGTGTATTGTAATGCTTCGAGTATTAGCGTTGGTTGTGTGTTGTTGCGGCATGGCAAGGTTATAGCATATGCTTCCAGACAGCTGAAGGTTCATGAAAAGAATTACTTGATCCATGATCTTGAATTGGCGGCTGTAGTATTTGCCTTGAAGATTTGGAGACACTACATGTACAGGGTCCATGTGGATGTGTTTACGGATCACAAGAGCTTACAATATGTGTTTACCCAGAAGGATTTAAATCTATGCTAAAGACGATGGTTGGATATATTCAAGGATTATGATATGAGTTTCCTTTGCAATTTGAGCAAGGCTAACGTGGTAGCATACACACTTAGTAGACTCTCTATAGAGAGTGTGTCCTATGTAGATGAGGGGAGGAAGGATCTAGTGAAGGATGTGCACTGACTCGCATGGTTTGGAGTTCATTTGGTTGACTCGACTGATGACGATGTTATTGTTCAGAACAGATCAGAATCATCCTTGGTGATTGATGTAAAAGCTAGGCAAGACAAGGACCTTATTTTGGTAAAGTTAAAGGAAGCTGTTCAGAATCAGTAGGTAGAGGTTTTCTCCCAAGGGGGAGATTGTGTGCTTCGATATCAGGGTCATTTGTTTGTTTTGGATGTTGATGATTTGAAAAAATCGTATGTTCCACAAGGCTCCTGGTTCAAGGTATTCCATACATCCAGGTGCCACCATGATGTATCGCGACCTACGGGAAGTCTATTAGTAGAATGACATGAAGAAGGACATTGCAGAATTTGTGGCTAAGTCTCCGAATTGTGAACAGGTGAAAGTGGAGCATCAAAGATCAGGAGGTGTTCTTCAAGACATCAGTATGCCTACATAGAAATGGAAGGAGATTAATATGGATTTCGTTATAGGTTTTCCCTACACTAGTCGACAGTATGGCTCCATTTGGGTTGCTGTAGATAGGTTGACCAAAACAGCTCATTTTCTACTGGTCAAAACTACTAATTCAGTGGAGGATTATGCCAAGTTGTACATTCGAAAGCTAGTTCGATTGCATTGTGTGCCCTTTTCCATCATATCGGATGGAGGTACTTAGTTTAGCTCACAGTTTTAGAGATCATTTCAAAAGGGACTTGGTACTCAGGTCAAGCTTAGCACAACATTTTACCTGCAAACGGATGGTCAGGTGGAGCGGACTATTCATACTCTTAAGGATATGTTGAGAGAGTGCGTGATTGACTTCAAGGATATTTGGGATAATCATTTGCCTCTTATTGAGTTTGCATATAACAACAACTACCATTCCAACATTCATACGGCTCCGTTTGATGCTCTCTATAGAAGGAGATGTAGATCGCCTATTGGTTGATTTGAAGTCGGTGAAGCTGCAATGATAGGACGAGATTTAGCCCATGAGGAAATGGAGAAAATTCAGCTCATATGAGACAGGTTGAAAATAGCTCAAAGTCGCCAAAATTCCTATGCAGATGTAAGGAGGAGAGAACTTGAGTTTAAAGTTGATGATTGGGTGATTCTGAAGGTGCCTCCCATGAAGGGAGTGATGAGGTTCAGAAAGAAAGGGAAACTCAGTCCCCGTTATGTAAGCCCGTACTGGATTGTGAAACGAGTTGGCAAGGTGGCTAATGAATTGGAGTTGCTTTCAGAATTAGCTTCAGTCCATCCAGTTTTCCATGTATCGCTCTTAAGGAAGTGTTTGGGTGATCTATCTCTAGTTGTTCCGGTGGAAAGTGTCTGTGTGAAAGATAGACTTAGTTATGAGGAGGTTCCGGTGGAAATATTGGATCATCAGGTTCGAAGGCTGAGAAACAAAGAAGTAGCTTCAGTTAAAGTTTTATGGAGAAATCAGCATGTTGAGGGAACTACTGGGAAGCTGAAGCAGATATGATGGCTAGGTACCCACATCTATTCCCTTCCGACTCAGTTCCAGGTTGAGGTATTAGTTTTTGTCTTAAACATATTCTGTTTCATGTTCAACTCATGTACCTCAGTTTCTTTCATGTAAAAGTATGTATGTATGATTCATGAATTCAGTTCAGCCATGTAGTTCAAATCGGAGTTAGTCATTCCATCAGTTTTCAGCTTATATGATTAGTATTTGAGTATGATGATTGCATTTCTCAGCTTTTCTGTATGATTTTCAACATTCAAGGATGAATGTTCCCAAGGGGGAGATATTGTTATACCCCGGAATTCCTAACATCAGACCTGAGAGTTACGAGAAAATGAGATTTTCTGCACCAAGCACAGAGCGAGTCATCCTAGACCCGTTAAGATAACCACGAGTCATTAAGTGACTCATGGGGAGGAGTATGACTTGAGGTGGAATTTCTGGTTTGGGTCACCACGGACATGAACACGATTCATGGTCATCCGTAGGACTCATTGAGATAGTCAGGGATGAGGTGAAGGTAGGTGGAATTAGGCAGTGCGCTTAACGGGTGGGGCACCATGAGTCCTGGTGTGCCCCTCTATGAGCCCAGGTGAGTTTTGCCAGTGAAGGCAACGACAGGTGACCAGGAGTTGTGGTCACCAATGACGAACCGTTAGGTCCCTCATGAGGACCCTTTGAGGATATATGGCCAGTATACTTAATGACAGGAGGCCATGACTCGTGCCCACTTGTAATGACTCGTCCAGTCCCTCGTTGGGTCTGGCAGTCAGTTTTTCCCTGTGAGTTTATTAATGGATTTTCCGTAATTCCTATGATCCTAAGGCCTAAAATATTTTGTTTTAAGCTATGAATAATCAGTTTTAAGAGGGGTAAGATCATTCTAAGATTTTCCTATTCATCCATGCAAGCTTACAGGTCTAGAGAGATGATCAAGCTTAATTCCTTCCAAATTTTTCTCAATTCTTCCTTGGGCAATCAGAGTTGTTGTAGAATCAGATTCTCTCAGGTATGTAGGGTTATCAATGGGTGAATTTGTTCACACCCATACCCAATTCCTCTCTAATTCATGAAAATCTACATTTTGATCCTATGGTGTTTTAACCCAATGCATGAATTTCCTAAGTTTGTAGCATGGGTATGATCTAAGCATGTTTCTACTATTAAATTATGATTCATGGGAAAGTTTTACAATGTTTTCAATTACAATTATGTTTTCAAGTGTTATAAATTATGATGTCCATCCATGAAAAGTTTATAAAAGTTGAGATCCATAATGTATGTTGAAGTGTGATGAGATATTTATGAGAAAAGCATGTTTTCAAGTTACCCATGTGTATGATCATAGTTTCAAGTGAATAAAGTATTTTTAAGCATGTTTAAATATTGGGCAAGCCATATGTTCATGTATGATTTATGATTTCATGTCAATCAACTTACCACAAGGTTTTGGAGTCAAGACTCCCATTATTTTTCATCTAGTGGTATGATTTGAGCCAAGGCTCCTTATGTTATGAATTCAGATTATGTATGCATATGATTATTCAGCTTCATCACTAGACTATGGTTAGCTTCGTTGAAAAACAATGGAGACCATATGCATGTTTTTAGGAGTAGTGTCTAGCACCGAGTATGCTAAGGATCAGTCAACCCTATGCCTCAGAACTACGAGTCAACATAGGTATGATCAGATTATTTGGGACCTCCTTTGTGAGCTTTCCCTGCCCCAAGGGGCCTTCAACTTGATACCGATATCATGGCAGCGATTCTAGCCTTGGCAAGGCTTTAGACGGCTCTGTCCACTTGAGTGTAATAGTCGGGACAACATAAGCTCTATCGTGGTAATGTCATTTATAAGACGAGTCTCCCATTGTTCCTCATGATTTCAGTTATGCATGTTATCATCCATG
>JACEIK010007226.1:6456-41890 GCA_018107945.1 Datura stramonium
TCCAGTGTACCTAAGTCTATGAAATACGTTCCAACATAACCATGACGGGGTCCTTTACGAAATGTCTCCCATGATGGAATGAGCAACCCATAAGTGATATCACACCTTTTAATGGTCCTACACTTTGCAAGGCATGGACAACCTCCTAACAAAGATTTTATAAGTCAGGCTCCATGTATGCTCATGTGGGGTATATCAGTTATAAGAATCTCCCGTTGTTCCTTAGTTTCTCTCTCTCTATATATATATATATTCATGATTTTGATTTATGATTTTATGACTTATGATGATTTGGCTCAGAAATATGCTTTACGATGTTTTTAATTATGAACTCAGTTATGATCAATCTTACCTTATAGTTTTGCAAACCTTGAGCCTTCATGTTCATTTTATGATTTGAATCTCATGTTTTATACGAATTTGTACTCATGATCTCTCTTGTAATATTTTATTAGAATGTTTTACTTACTCTACATAATCAGTATATTTAAAGTACTGATCACATACTTTTATGGTATATCATTTTATGATATAGGTTTGGGCGACCATCTCAGCCTCGCATTGGTCTTGCTCCCGCAGAAGTTAGCTCAGTTCCCATTTGGGTGAGTCCTAATTTTCCGAGGATGTCTATCAGTTATTGATGTTATGTTCCTATTTTAGTTTCAGACTTAGCGAGCTAGTTGGGTATATTGTCCCATCAGCCATCTTATGAGTAAAGGCTTTTCAAATAGTATGTTAGATGACTCAGCGTTGTAGACTTATTGCCTCTGGTTTATACTTCATGATATATATTGACTTATGCTTATCTCATGTTATGATTCATTTCTATTTTAGATGTGCTCCCTTTCATTCTGTGTATGTACCATGGGTTAGCTTGGAGCCCGTTCGTGATTCTAGGTCCCGTGTCTCGATTCGGGATCCATGCTCAGGTTGTGATAAAGAATCTTATGAAAGGTATCTCAACCAGATCTGGTGCATGGGATCACATAATTTATGTACACCATACTGAAATTTCCACCCTTACGTTTATTGAGTCAATAGTTTAATATTAGCAACTCGCGGAGGTCTACCCAACTGCTTGGAATTTGCTTAGATTTGAAGTTGAGTTTTTCCCAGTACATGGGATTTGCCTAGACTTTGCATTGATGTTTTCCCCACTCCCTTATAATCAATTATAAAATGAGCCTCCTTGGGCATAAAACACGTTAGTATATGAGCCAAGAAAGAAAATAAAAAGTGAGGCCACGAGGGGATATGAAAAATAAGCCATTTAAGCATATAACATGTGAGAAAATGATCTTATTTAGAAAATGTTTCATTTAAGAAACCTAACATAAAAAATAATTTTGTGGTATATTCAAATAAAGGCATTTAGAAATCTCAAATGTGTGCATATGTATATGTCAAGTGAATACCTATAACTTCTCAAACGAAGGAGTAAGGACCATATAAGGTGATATAATAGATAAGCATTTACTAAACAATATAAAGTGAAAGGAGTACATGAACAAGTGAGCTAATAAGATACATGGGTAGTTTCACATAATCTATAACTTGGAACTTGTAAAGTTCATTACATTATATTTTAGGTTTATTACATAGCTAGCAAAAATTACGATACCTTGGAATCAGTTTCTAGTAGCACACCATTCTTAGTTATTCAACTTTTGGCCATAATGTAAGTGAGGCAGTACCAAATCATTAATTAAGGCACATGAATATTTTAAGTAAAACAATATAAACCATATGAGTAGTATTGAAGCCTAACACAATAGGAATGAAGTTAAGTGAAAAGAAACATATAACAGTGGGAGTACATGACAAGTAGACAATTGGAGCAATTTGGGGAGTAAATGGACAGATTGCAAGTCCCACCTCTGAACACTCTTTGCATAAGTCATCTAGGATCTTATTAGCTTATATGAGAGAAATATGTGACATAAGGATTTGTGTTACTAGTGAAAGTTGTTTTAGCCATATATATATTGTTTTACTTGTCAAATAGGACTAACATAGCTTGTCCTTTCCTTTAATTTGTTAATCTACAATATGAGTGCATAATGAAGCAAATATTAGTCACTAAACACCATTCAACCTTCCAAACCAATAGCTAAGTATATGTTGCACTAATTGTACGCATTGATGTTAATTAAATAGCGTATTTACACTGCAATACCCCAAATGTCCCTAAGGCTAGACCTTAGATTTGAAATTTGACCATATAGAGAAAATTGGAAAATTCCTTCAGAACGAGCCTCAATATGACTCATAGGAGGATTGTAGGAGTTATACCAAGGACCTGTAGTGTGAAGTCCTGAGGGTTCCATAAAAGTTTGACAAGAACCATGAATGGATCCTGCAATTCGTACCTAGATTGTACAAGTCATAGTGACGGTATGTAGTAGGGAAAATCAGATAAAATGCTCAGAATCTTGGGTAACCACAAGCCATGTTATGGCCCGTGGTAAGGTGATACGAGCCATTGTTGGAATTCGTAGGTAGGAGGTTTTGAGAAATTTCAGGGAAGGATCTATAGCTACAAAGACTCAGTAGGAGTCATAATATGATGGTATAAATTGTCATTTCTGTAATGAGTTGAGATATTGCACGCCTCAGACTTAGATCTAGGTTTGGAACACTTCTAGCTATATGGGTAGATTAAAACCTAATGAATTTAATGGAAACAAGGTATTAGGATCAATTCCTAAGTGTGATAAGTGAACTGGATGCAAATTAATGCCATAAGGGACCTCCAACATAAAGTTGAGTTGAGAGCTTTCCTACCGATTTAGATTTTCTTGAAAATTCTTACAAGGGTGAATTTTAAATGATCATAACTTTCATTTTATGAAGTGATTTTTGCATGATCCCATATCAAATTGAATCCCGTTGAGTCTTATTTTCAACACATCTGCCTTGCATCAATCGGAATCCAGAGTAAAAAGTTATGGCCAGTTTAGTGAAGCACTATCAGGTTTGATGGAAAGGACCAGCCTATCACCACGAGTCATGGTATGACTTGTGGTATGTAGGTACTACTTGTACCACACACTCATAGAAAGAGTTTCAGCAAGCTTTTTAAGCCTCCAAAAAGTGATGAATGGCATATCACGAACCGTATTATGACACCATGAGTCATGGTACGACCCGTAGCACTAGACGGGCATATTTTTGAGAACATTTTCCCAGGGGTATTTTTATAATTTCCTATGCTTTTAACTCATAAACTAGGTCATTTTAGGCTTTATAAGGATTGAATGAAAGGGGTTTTCATATCCTAACCCCACATTCCTTCTCAAATCATCCGTAAGCTCTTCTTCTTTATTCCTCTCAAGGCTCAAGAATACCTAGGGTTCTTCTCCAAGAGCTTCAAGATCCAAGATCTAGTGGGGGATTACTTCAAGCCAGGTATGTGGAACATCAACAAGGATCGTCTTTCATCCTTGTGTCCTTATTTATGTTTAAAACCCTAGATACTTTGATTCGCTAGAAAATCATGTTTTAGGGTTTCCGTTCTATGAATGATTTCTCTCATGTCTTCCATGATTTTCAAGGTCCTCATGATAAATAGCACATGATGTTCATGATTTCACTCTCAATTGCATGATCAATTCCCATGATTAGATATTAGAATGTTTTCCCAAAAATTCAGCCCATGAGTTAGCTTATTTTCAAAAATATGGTCCGTTTGAGATATATGATTTTACCATGAAATCAGTACATATGATTTACACTATGATTTGGACTTATGATCTTAATGAAATTAGTATGATTAGCATGTTTATGATTTTCTATATTCTCAGGCCTCTTGATAGTAGAAAGTAGCCCTGACTAGTCTTAGAACATCAGTTATGAGCCCTCAGTATCAGTATGTCATAGTCCTTTAGGATCTTGGGAATATTGCTAGGTAAAGTGGTTCTGACTATTCTTTGGACGTTAGCTTCAGATTTATCCATTAAATGTATCTTTATGTTCAGTTGGGAGTAGTACTTAGAACCGAGTAGGCTAGAGTTCTAGCCTACCCAGGTCTAAGAACTATGTACCACACCCGATAAGGGATTCTCAATTGTAGAGAAGATTTTTCTTAGCCCGAGGAATATGGGATACTCATTATTTAAGAATGTCTCCCTTCCCTCAATGGGCGCATGAGGGGTCATCATTATTCGAGATTATCTCCCTGAGTTCACGAGTAATATCACGCCTGTTAGAGTTTTTACCCTTGACAAGGTATGAACACCCTTCCAATCGGGGTTATAGGTCGGGCTCCATGAGATTCACATTGGAGTTTGTTGGTTAATAGTCTCTCATACGGTACAGTTCAGTTTCAATTCAATATGGATATTTTAGTCACAATTTTCAGTTTATGTTTTTAGCTTTAGTTTTTAGTGCATGTATATGACCCTTATAAATTAGTTTTACTTGTATTTTATGTTATGGTTTTCAAACTAGCATATCAGGTCAGTATAATATATTTCAAATGAGGTCATTATACTTCACCTCAGTTATGTATTCAGTTAGGTCCTTCTCAATTTACTAGCATGTTTCTAGCTTCACTTACTTCTCTCACATACTCAGTATATTTCATGTACTGACCGCATACTTTATATGTTATATCGTTTTATGATATAGATCTAGGTATCATTTTGTGAATCTACACTTGTCTTTGAAAGCCAAAGAGATTTGGAGAAGAACTTGAAGAATTCTAGGCTTGATCTTCAATGGAGAAGTCTTATTCTTGCATGCATGCATGGGAGGGAAATGGTTTAGAATAGGTTTAACCCCCTTAATACACCTCTTTTAGTCTTAAAACGANGTCTTAAAACGATGTTAGTGTTTAGGAGCTTATAAATACAAGAATGCCCTTACTGATTCGCCTGGAAAAGTGACACTACCAATCACCACGAGGGACATGACGAGTCGTTAGGTCCTTTTACACTCATTGTCTCCCTCGTTACCACCACTAGAAAAATTTCCATTCACTGAACTTTCTACCCTCAAGGACCACATGACGAGTCATTAGATGCAGGAAGACTCGTCCCTCCATCCATGGCTAGCACTGCCAAATCATCTTTTATCCACCTGACGGGTCATACCACAATTCATTGGAGTTATGATGACTTGCCATCCTATCCGTTGCCATTCCCAAGAATGGCACCTCCTCATTGGGAACCACCTGACGGGTCACTTAGCGACCCATTAGGTCACACCACGAGTCACTAGACGACTCTTTCGGTGACCGAGTGCAGATTTTCTTGCTTTTTCTATTTCAACCCTCGGGTCTAATTTGAGGGACTTTTGGGGTATTACATTCTATGACCTATCAAATTAAAGATATTTGAGTGTATTTTTCATATCATCAAACAACTTGAGTGTAGTTTTCATAGCATCAATTGGGTATTTGAGTGTGGTTTTCAATTGGTGTTCGAAGTTAAAAGTTATAGGCATTTTATTGGGACACTGTCAAGAAGTGACGTGGCCCACCTACTTAAGTAAATCCACTGATCCACCTCTTATTTATATTAATTATTTACTACCAAATTCATTTCATCTTGATCCCAAATTGACCTTCTTCCTTAGGGAACTTATTTAACTCCATTCTCTATCATCTCCAGTATCTTAGGTAAGGAAGAATATGAAGGAAACCATCATCACAACAAAATCAAATTACAAGTTAAGATTTAAGGGTGTTTGTGAGGTGTGTTTGGCGTGTTTGGAAGCTGTTTGTGGCCGAGTTTTGGATAGAATTTTGTCGTCCTCTCGGATGCATTTTTGACAGTATCAACCTCTATATACTCCCTCATCACAGGATTTGATGTCCAAGAAAGAGGTAAGAGTTCAACCTCCTTGAACTTGAAAGAAAACACGAGTTTAAACTAAAGATTGAAGCTAACTTGTGTGTTGTTTTCGTATAATGTTACTGTGTTGTAGCTGCTCATTTTTGATAGTTGGTGCAGATGTATTTTTATGGGGATATACTCTATAAATAAGGTAGTTGATCACAATAATGAGTAAGTGAATTCCATTTTTCAAATCCTCTAAAAAGTTTATTGAATTAAATCTTAAGTTAGCCAGTTTTTTGTGTTGTTTTGTATGTGATGTGATGTGAAGTTGCTACTGTTTTGGTGAAGCTTATGCAGCTGAATATGTACTGAATTTATACCTTATTGTTTTGAAGGTTAAACACAAAGAAAGGCTAAGTAGTTTCCCTTTTTCATTTCCCTTAAAAGAAAATGGAAACAAGCTGGATCAAAGTGTTAATATTGTTGTTGTTGTTGTTGTGGCTGCCGGTTGCGATAACATTTTGGATTGATTAATTGAAATAAAACAGACTTGTTAATTGGTTATAAACCCCAAGAGTTGAATAATTTTAGGTCTGATTATTGATGGAATGAGTCGGCTAGAGAACACATTGGCACAAGGTATGATAAGGCGCCATTTTCCTTGTTTTTCAAGCACGATTTTGTATCGTTGAAATGACCTATAACTCCTGCATTTTTAACTCATGTTGGGAAATGTATTGTTCCTCACATAGAGTTATAAATGTTTGGGCTTAATCTTGAGTTGATAAAAGTGGATTGGAACAAGTAAATGTGAAGCGAAAATGTCTTACTTACATTTTCTGTCTAATTATGATTGTCGTAGCTACAGATTGAGTCCGGAGACCCTTTAGCATGGGCATTGTGATCTTTTCCTTTAAATTATGTTACATATGTGATGTTAAATGTGTTGTGCTTTCTGGTTTATAGGAGGATTTGGTAAGAAAAGCTAACCCGCGACAGCTAAATGAATCTAAGCTATGAATTATCGTTAAAGATAGTAAGGGTAAATATAGATGCTAAAAATCGAAATTTCTTAACATGGTTGTCTTCCTTTTCATGTATATCTTATGAAATCTGTGAGGCCAAGGGGATACTTCATAATACCTTTTTCTTAAACCGAACGATAAGCTTCCGAGTCTCCGAGCTCCAATGTCCCTTTGAGCACGATCTATTAATCTTGCTGAAACTCTTATATCATATGCACTTCCATATGAGTTTTACAAGTTTTAAATACATTCATTTAATTTCTATTTGCTAGCTTTACATGTTAAATGTGCTCACATCCAGTTATCAACCATGAAGGAGGTCTATTCAGGCCATAGATTTAACATTTTTTATTTCTATGCTATATATATATATATTAAATTGACTTAGTGTAAGCCTTATCACTTCATTTATGATTATGAATGAGATTTATTGATTTTACCCTGGTGTGGTACACCGGATGGATGGATTTTATGATCTTCTAGTCGCTAGCATTACAGTTATAGTTTTGCTTGTGCATTACATAGTTGCATTTGCACTTCAGTATTGAGGTATTATCTGGTCTCAATTCCAAGAATTTCAAGTTGTTACTATTCCTTATTTTTGACTCTGTTATTATTTCTAACTTGTATGTTTATAGTTTTCAGCCTTACATAGCAGTACATTTCATTTGTACTGACGTCCCTTTGATGGGGGACCCCTACTGCAATTGTGCTGCAGGTACAGGCAGAGGCTTAGATCAGCAAATGCAGTAAGAGCCAGATTTCAATGGAGTAGCGGTATGCTCCTTTCTTTTAGGAGCTATGTCCTTGCTTTGGGTACTTTATGTTTTGTGTACAGTACAGGTAGACCGGGCCTTGTCCAATGCATTTTAGTTTTTTTACTCTTTAGAGGCTTATATGGACTATTTTGCATAGTTTGTTTTGGCTGTGTGGCCTTGTAAGCTTTCCATTGCCTAGCTTTGGTGCAACCTTATCATCTTTCGAGTTGCTTATTCATTATTCTCAAGACCTTATGGGTCAAGTATCTATCTTCGTTAATTGTGATAGCTGCTTAGCCAGCCTCAGTGTTACATTTATAGATTCTATCTAGCCGGCTTCTTTATAAATCTTGAATTGAGTGCTAGTTGTTCCCTACCCTAGTATTAGGGCTTGACAGACTTGGAATCATAGCAAAGCTATGTCCCAGGGAGTCCAAAAAGACATGTTTAGTTTACGGGTATGTTGCGCACCACAATTATACTTAGGAGGCTAAGGGAATTTAGGAGTTGGTTCACTCTTTTCATTAATAGTTCATGCTATAGAGTGAAGCCATAAGTATTATGATATCTAAATCGTGCTATTATTTTAGAGTATGCCTGTGATGAGGAAGATGACTAACCGGTTGATCGGTATAGCCACGTGAGAGGGTACTAGTTGCCTTCCAAAGGATCAGGAGGACAAATTAGAGGCTCAGAGTGAGTCTCCTGCCCCAGGTATCATAGTTCCTCTAGCCAAAGTAAGGGCTGCAGCAGATAGACCTCTAGCACCCGCCGCCCCAGTGATAATAAGGTTGATAGAGTGCCAGACCCTTTAGCGACTATGGCACCTTCGAATGGTCCGAAAGGACAGGATTTTGAGAGAACTGTTCAGTTTATGGCTTGTATAGCTTCTGGCCAGGGCGACAGTTTGAGGTAATAGAGGGACATAAAGGTTAGGCAGTTGAAAGTTCTAGAGCCAGTGAGTTCTTGAGTTTGAGCCCTCCAATATTCACTAGATTAGACTCAAGCAAGGATCATCAAGACTTTATTAATCAAACTTATAGGGTGTTGAAGGTGATGCAGGCTACAACGACAAAGAGCGTAAAGTTGGCATCCTCCAGGCTACCTAACATGGCTATATTATTGAATAAGGCTTGGGCTCGATCTAGGGGAGCTGATGTGCCGCCATCTAAGTGAAAGGAGCTCTCAGAGGCCTTTATGCACCAATATTTACCTTGGGGCTTTGATAGCCTTGATCCAATCAATTTTTACAGCTAGAGTAGGGTAGTATGAGTATGTGCAAGTATTGCTTCATGTTTAATTCTTTGGCCAGATAGGCACCCCACATGGTGTAGATGATGAATGATAGAGTTCATCAATTTGTATTAGGGTTGGGGCCTCATGTATCTTGTGAATGTTTAGGGGTATCTACTCAGGAGTATATGGACATCACACAGATACAGGATTTTGCCTCAAGGGTGCAGAATTTGGCTCATTAGTTGTGGGATGCTTGGAAGAAGTATAGCAAAGAAAAAGAGCTAAGACTGTAGGTCCTTTTAAAGGGTCATAGAGTAATCAAGGGGCTCAGTACTCTAGGAAATCATCTTCAAGGACAAAGGAGAGACCGGGGCCTAGCTCCGTCTAGCTCATGAAAATAGGAGCGGGTAGGGCAGAGGAGACCACCATTGTTTCCTTGTCCTCAGTGTGGGTGATCCCATTTAGGAAAGTGTTGTCAAGGACATAATGTATGCTATCATTGTGGCCAGCCAGGGCAGTTTATGAGGGATTGTCCAGATAAGGTCAAACGAAACAGGCATGGTCAGAGCGATCGGTAGTTTCTTTATCATCCTAGGTTCGACCACTAGATCAAATCCTCAGCCTATAGCAAGACGCGACAACATGGAGTGAGAGAGGCTTCTGGTTCCAGGGTGGCACATAACCGATTCTATGCTTTGGTTGGTTGGTAGGATCAGGAGGCGTTACCTGATGTTGTTACAAGTACATTGATTATTCATTCTTATGCAATATATACCTTGCCTGATCTGTGATATACACTTTCTTATGTTATACCATTAGTTGCGAGTCAATTTTAAACAATCCTTGAGTTATTATCTAGACCATTTACTGTTACAAATCTGTGTTAGCTAGATAGGTTTACTAGAACTGTGTAGTATTTGTATGTCATAGATCAACTATAGCTAATCTAGTTGTTCTTGAAATGGTTTATTTTGATATCAATTATGGGTATGGATTTGTTGGCGGTGTGTTATGCGAATGTTGATTGCAAAGCTATAATTATTAGATTCTACTTTACAGTCGAGCCAGTCTGGGAATGGAAAAGTAATCTCCTACGCCTAAAGGTAAGTTTATTTCGTATCTTAAGGCTTAGAAGTTGATATCCAAAGGCTATATTTATCACTTGGTTTGGGTAAGAGACTTGGAATGTGTGCCTGCAACTCTCTAGACAGTTCCTATTGTAAATGAGTTCCCAGAGATCTTTCCAAAGGATTTTCCTGGAATTCCTCTTGAAAGGGAGATAGATTTTCTATTAACTTACTATCAGGTACTCAGTCGATATCAATACTGTCACGCCCCGCCTTGGGGGGGTATGACTGGCACCTGGTGCCCTATTAGGACCTGGACTGCTACACTACTGTACCTAAGCACATCTGGTGCCTGGCTGACTCTATCTCAGACTCATGGAATAAATGGGCTATATAACGGATGTAAATACAGCCTCCGGTTGACTGGGCCTATAGCCACCTGTACTATAACTTCAGCTAACCAGAGATATAATCATAAAGGGGGAACCTATGCGGGCCGACAAGGCCACCATGCTGTCTAGTTACCTGTAATTCAACATAATGGATACTGTACATCTACGTGACCGGCAAGGTCACTACTACTATCAGAATATGGCCCCACACGACCAACACAGCTCAACAATACTAAACAATAAACAAACGCACGACCCCACGACCATTACCACTAATAACCCTAAGGAGATATATCTTACACAATCTGCAAGCCTCTATGAATACGATAAATAGTCAGGACAGCCTTACAACATCCCATACTGCACAACAAAAGAAGAGAAATAGACCTCTAGCTGTCTAGATCTGGATGACAGGAGCTGATGACTCAATGAGCTGGCTGGAATCACGAGGATCGGCTCCTCGTCTATGAGTGACCTGCGAGCCAAGTAATACAACGCCCCAAACAGGCGTCAGTACCACTGGTACTGAGTGAAAAGCAACTGAACACATCTGAATATAAACAACATAACTAGAAGCTTTGAAAAGCAGGGAAATATCTGGATCTGTAATAACTTTGCTATAATCTGAATCATACTTTTTCTGTACTGTGAATAAGGTAGGAGCGTACCCGTCGTCGTGAGTGACCTGCTGTGTCTATTAGCTCTATATATAACATACAAATATATATATATATATATAGCAAGCAAGAACCAATACCAGCCCCCATAAGTCGGAAGGTGCCAACAAATCAAACAATCTATATACCCCTACCCGGGTCAAAACCTTCCAAAAATAAGTCACTCCACTCATCTACTAACTACGAGCACCTCCTTCCGGCCCTGGGTCTCCAGATCGAGCCTATGGCCTCTGATATAAATAACTGTGTCTAAGTTCGGAAGACTCCTGTGCGTATGCAGCCAATAGCATGGTATCTGAAATCATTTCCTAAGGCTCAAGCGCACAGCAGGTAAACTGGCCTGCTATGATCAGCCTGATATGGGAAGCTTCATCCCATCTTCATCCTACTGCGGACAGCATGCCCTCCTTGGGTGTATCTGCCGCTGAGTGGGCGACACAGTTACAACCCAGGGGCGGTGAGGATGCTCAAGTGCCTACGACACAATCAAGTCTCAACAATCAATAGTACATATATAGCAAACATGTTTAAACTGAAAATACATCTATGTTCTGATTTCTTATTACGGAACTCTTTTTGTGTTTAACTGATTCTCATACTGCTTTATACTAAATCTGGGTTCTTATACGTCTGTGGCTATACTGCTGTAGAGATACTATTTGACTGTATGGCTATACTGTAGCCGAGATACTATCTGATTGGCATTATACTGTAGCCAAGATACTATTTGACTGTGCACAACATCTGATTTACTTTACTATATTTTGTTCAGATATAGGCATATTATTATTAAACATACTTGCTAAATGCACACTGGGCTATATTGAGTCTGAAATGATATCACACCATTTCGCACTACTTTACTAGATTTCGGACTGAATATAATATAACAACGCAAGACAGATTTACTGAATTCGCATAAAACTCAATATTCTGGAAGCTCCGGGAATTCTGTTGCCCAGGTTTACTGTATTATGCTAGGCTAGAGTTACTAACTTGCCGAAGAAGCGCTTCCATACCTTCGTTTGAATTTTCAAACTTAGCAGTGAAGCTGGGTCAGTACCCCAGCTTCTTCTCCCAACTGCATTCACATACATATCAATTCAAAACTAAATACACTAATATTCTGGAAGAAAACATCACTTTTGATATATATAGCCCAAACTTGGCTTATTGAAAACAGTCGAAAACTTGATATTTCTCATGAAGGAGGCAGAGGAATGCTCACGCTAGGGCTAGGAGTACATTGACATTATTTGGAGCAATTCCACTTACCTTAGCTCAGTAGCACGATGATTTTACCAGCCGAACTCGCGAAACTAAATCCGTAGAATGCTCCCTCTTGCTAAATACCTCGGTATACGAGGTTAATTTGAGTTGGACCGTGTTTAATAGCGCTCAATAAACGGATGGAATTTCAAGAAATCCCTCGTGCCCCCCTGTTTTCTGGAAATTATGAATTAAAATGACACAAAGCCGAAGTTGAGGCTTATATATAGTGGGGCCTATAAATTCGCTTCCTGGAATGCGATCTATAAGTCGCATTGCTGGAATGCGATTTATAATTCACATTTTGCCTTGCGACGCGCCAACTTGGCGCTTGTCCGATCCCGGGCCTTTTCTAGCATGGATGGCATTCTAAAACTCTTAACCAACATGCGAATGGGCCATCACATGTCGAGAGCTTTCTGAGTTAACACTGTCCCCCTTAAGAACATTCGTCCTCGAATGTAAATTTATATCTATATGTATTCCCAACTTACTCAACTTGTTTCTAGAAAAATTTTGGCAGAGTTTCCCTGTAATATGGACTATCCCAAAAACCTGGAAATGCGAAAAGTCCAATACAGTTACTCACACAATATATAGTATTCATCATGAAGATTGGTATCCGATTATCTCATTTATACATGTACTATAAGGAACTGCATAAAAATAAAAATACTAGCATACTTGTTGCTGGCTGGGCTTGAGACAAGTGAGGGATATCTGGTTTCATATCTTCCTCTGCCTCCCAAGTCATCTCCTCTCGGTTCCTGTTCGCACAGTGCAGTGACCCAGATTAAATATCTTTGGTTCTCAATCTACAAATCTGTTTGTACAAAAGATAACTACTGGAACCTCTTCATAGGTCAGCTCTTCGTAACCTGGATATCCTGGACTGGGACTGCTCTAGATGGGTCTCTAACCATTTCCTCAGCCGCAAGAATCGTGAAAAACTGGATGAACAAATTCTAATTCTGGAGGCAAAGTTTAACTCATATGCCACTTGGCCTATTCTTCAATGAATTTGATAGGCCCAACAAATCTCGGACTGGCTTACCTTTCTTTCCGAATCTCATCACCCCTTTCATCGGAATGCTTTCAAAAATACCCAGTCATTCACGTAAATTTCAGGTCTCTGCACCGCACATCAGCAACGATTTCTGATGGCTCTGTGCAGTCAGTAGGCCCAGCTCTCTGATAAACTTCACCTTCTCCTCTGACTGTTGAATGATGTCTGGTAAATCAGCTGACTACCGCTTCAGACCAATGGCAAGCGGTCTGCGTTTATGCCTACAAGCCTTTCTCTGAAGGTTTGCCATCTGGATGGCTGAGTGATAGGCTCATTATTATAGCAAACTCAATTAACGGCAAATGCTCGCCCCAGCTACCTCAAATCTAGCACACACGCCCGTAACATATCTTCGAGCATTTGAATAGTTCGTTCAACCTTTCCATGCATGCAGGGTGAATCTTGTGCTCAGAATGTCTGCGTTCCCAAACCCCCTTTGAAATGACTGCCAAAATCAGCTGTAAATTGTGCTCCTCTGTCAGAGATAATAGACACTGGAGCACCATGTAATCTAACTATTTCTATAATATACTGGCATAATCTTCTGGCGCAGAAAGTAGCTTTCCTTTGGCAGAAATGGGCTGATTTCGTCGATCTGTCCTTCTGCCCAAATGGAATCATGCCTATATGTCTGGGTACGGGGTAATCCTGCAAAAATCCATGTTCACTGCTTCCCATTTCTAGAGTACAGCTATGTCCTGAGTTAACCACCTAGTTTTTGGTGTTCCGCTTTTACCTGTTGGCAGTTAGGACGTTGGGCTACAAATTCGGCTATTTCTCTTTCATACTTGGCCACCAGTAGATTTCCTTGATATCGTGATACATTTTCATCATTATAGGAGCGAATAGCGGGCGCAATGTTACCTCATTCATAATCTGCTGACGGAGCCTGAAACATCTGGAACACGAGAGGCAGCCCCGCCCGCAGCACTTCATCCTCAATTACCTGAAAATCTGGCGCTTTCCCTTGACCAGGTCAAATTCTCCTTTCACATTCTTTTACCTCTGCAACTAATGACATTACGACGGTGTTTGATTACCGCTCTGTTGTCCTCACCTGTTTCCACTACACGAACGACTAGGCTGGCTAATTGGTGTTCCATGTCTCTAGATAATTCACGGTATTACCATTACAAGTCTAAACTCCTATATTATGAATTTATTACTACATTGTCTCTTCTTGATTGATAAAAATATTCATATTTAGAGAACGCTCAATTGATGGTTATACTGGCTTATCATGTCGGAGAAACCGCCAGGTAATCTACCGGTATAGCTAGAGCTTATCTAGCCTTCTGGCCGCATGCTGAGCTACTTGTTGCTCGTTTTGAACGACTGTCTGCACACTATGTGCCTGTATCTGATTAGAGGATCATGATAACTGATCATGATCTCTATTAATATGACTGAATAACTGCTTGCATAACGATATTCTTGAGTTGAATGACCAGATATTGTAGTCTTCTAACGATGCTCTAAATATCCTAGGACATCTGTAACTCATGCATAACTGCGAAGTTGTGGATAGCTAACTGTTTTGTTCTCCTAATTGAACAATTGTAGAGTTGTGCTTAGTCCGACTTACTCAGGCGATCCGTCCGTGTTGCAGGATCTTCATAGGGAACCTACCGATCTCCTTGTCTTAGTTAACACATGTGCTAGAAGAGTACTATCAATTTCATATTCCTTGTGCGTATCCACTTGGATTTATACTGCTGTTCTGAAATTCTCGATCGTGGCCATTCTGTAAAGACTGGCCTTCTGCTAGAATGCAACATCTGAATATCTTACGAGAACCAGCGGAAGTACTAGTCTATCACTGACTACTGATGTGGACCCTTTCTTAGGGTACCCACGGGTTTGTCTGACTCAGACGGCTAGCTAACTTGCGGGTGTTCCACATAATAACTGCTAGGTTGACTATGGCTGACTCTCACCTGAAGGCTGGGAAAGTAACTACGCCCACTTAACATACTGGAAAAAAAATAATTATGTATTGCCTAACCTCTGAAGTATGCGTATTCGGTCTCTAATTCTGGTTCTGTGGCACATGCGATAACATTACTGATCTTTAGGGATGCTTCCCTGTTACTACAGACGCCAGCTGGTCGTTAGACCATCTAACCACGCCCTTATCATCCGCCACCTGATTCAGGCTACCGCTCTTGTAAGCTTCTAAAGAAGCCTAGATCGGCAACAAACATATATATCTGTAACTCAATAAACTAAGAACTGAAAGTTTCTATGGCTTCATACGTGAATCACACTTACGTACCCTCTTCTTGGCGAGGGTCTGTTGTACGATCTGTATATACTTCCTAGCATAACAATCTGTGTATTTGTAACCCCTGTGTGGCAGCTATTCACAACATATCTGATATCTGTATATATATACATATATATATATCAACAACTACGTACAATATACTGAATTCTTTTGGCAGTAATACATAATCTCTGGCCTGCTGCTAAATTTCATACTGCACATGATATACTGTTTCTACAGTTTAATGATATCTCCTGTCTTCTCGTACCATTTCCTTGGGTTCTGTCCCATTTGGAAGCAACAAACACATGCACTTTAGCTATAATCTTCTATTTTAGAATTTCGCCACTCTTACAACATGGGGTCCAACATCCGCACCTTGTGGCCTTACTTGGCACTACATTAGGGCCTATGATGTGGTCTGTTGGGCCTTATCTCAGACTACTAGATTAGAATCTGTGATATCTTAACTTCTCTGTAGGCGGACGTACCACAACATTGATGCAATCTTACTGTCTCTTAACTGTCAGTCAGATGCTTAGTCCTTTATACACGATATTCTCTTAATCTGGAGGGTGATTCTAGTTTTTCTCAAAATGCAGTATTTCTGCTTCTTTCCCTTATCTTGCTTAGAGGCTGAGTGCGGGGTTCAACGGTACCTGCCTTACATTGTTAGCCAGGTTGTGGTCAAGTCAGCTTATACTTCTTCTGGCTTACAGTCAGACCCATCTGATTCATATGACCTCCCTACCTTTCAATATCACAACTAAAATCATAACTATTATCTTGCAGTATATCCACGCGTTGTTGCGTTTTATGGCGGACTTGGCCTTTCTGACTCAAACTTAACTGTTACTGGGCGTTCATCACTAACAGGTCTTTACCACAGCTTCGAGTAAGCTAGGTCATACTTGCTCTTTTGGCTTTATTACCGTGAGGGTCTGCACAACTTACGTAATCATAGGGAATCTTTAAACTTCATAACGCTTTCTAACACTTTCTGGAGATGTAATCCCACCTCTTCGCCTGCTTCTCTTGGAAACACCATACAGTTCTTATGCCCTTTCAGTGGAATCAAAATAGAGGTAGGAATAACCTTTTCTTGCTGCAACAAAACGGAAACATGGAACTGTGCCACATCTGAAAAGATGGAGGTGGGAATCCTGCATTTCCCTCTCTTTCTCACACTTATGCGATAATCTTGTATTGTCTCTTATCTTAATTAGATCTTTATATCAACAAATAAATCAACTCAATGTGTACATTGCTTGCTACTTCTCTCTGAAGTTATAGAAATATCTTGGGAATGGTACTGATAAAGGTGTCACATTGGGAGGTCTCTAATACCTCCTCCTGCTGAATTACCTTGTAACTGGCTGGTGCCCTCTCCATTGCTATACCCGATCATACTTTCTGTCATAGGAATAGAATATCGCTGGTCTGACTTGTATGTATTCAAGGTATATATAGTAAGTTTAGGGACTCAACCCTATCTGTCCCAGCTCTATAGCACGACTGAATGAGAAGAAAGAGTAACCATCCTATGTGCCTCTGCCTATAGTATGTGGTGCACAACACATCCATAGATTAGATTCTACTTAGCACGGCTTGCAGACTGCCTGGGATTTGACCTGCTCTGATACCAAGTTTGTCACACCCTCACTTTAGAGTGGCTTGGCACCTGGTGCCCCATTGGGACCTGGACTGCTGCACTAGGGTGCCCTGGCATCTGGTGCCTGGCTGACTCTATCTCCAGATTCATGGAATAACGGGCTGTATAACGTTGTGACCCCAGCCTCCGGCCAACTAATTTCTGCTTCCACCTGTACTGGCTTCAGCCTGTGAGACATAAATCATAAAGGGGGAACTTATACGTGTGACAAAGACACCATGCTGTCTAGTTACCTGTAATTCAACATAATGGATGTGTACATCTACATAGGCGGAAAGGTCACCACTACTATCAGAATATGGCCCACACGACCAACACAATCAACAATACTAAACCACTAAACAAACATAGGCTTACACGACCGACACCACTAACCACAAGGAGATATATATATACACACAATCTGCAAGCCTCTATGAATACAGTAAATAGTTGGGACAGGGCCCCAACCTACCCATACTACAACAAAAGAAAAGAAATAGACCTCTAGATGTCTAGCTCTGGATGACAGGAGCTGAATAATCAATGAGCTGGCTAGGATCACGGGGATCGGCTCCTCGTCTACCTTAATTGCCTGCAGGCAAGTAATGCAGTTCCCCAAAAATGGGCGTTAGTACCACTGATGTTGGTGTCTCAGCTGTGGACACATCTAAATATAAACAACATAACTAGAAGCTAGAAAAGCAGGAAATATCTGGATCTGTAGAACTGCCATAATCTGAATCATACTTTTTTTTGTACTGTGAATAAGGCAAGAGCGTACCCGTCGTCGTGGCGACCTGCTGTCTAATGGCTCGTATATAACATATAAATACATATATATATATTATACCAACAAGCAAGGCAATACCAACTTACCGGCCAGAAGGTGCCAGCAAATCAAAATAATCTATGCTGCCCTACCAGGGTCAAAACCATCAAATAAGTCCTCCACTCATCTACTAACACAAACACCTCACCACCGGCCCCATGGGTCTCCAGCTCAAGCTATGACCTCTGATATAAATGCTGTGTCCACGTCCGGAGGACTCCTGCGCTGTATCTGTAACCATAACTGTATCTGAAATCTGTTCCCTGGGCGCATGCGCACAGCAGGGTAAACTATACTACTATGCTGATCAGCTGATATGGAAAGCTTCATCCCATCTTCGTCCTACTACGAATGACGTCCTCCTTGGGTGGCGGCCATACCCACCTTTCGGTGGGCGACATAGTTACCAACCGAGGGAGGGCAGCGAGGACGCTCAAAGGTGCCCTCACGACACAATCATGTCTTAGCAATCAATAATCACATATATAGCTAGCAAGTTTAAACTGAAAATGCTATCTGTGTTCTGTTGCTTAGCCTGAACTGCTGAGTGACATACTGATTCTCATACTGCTTATACTGAATCTGGGATCTTATCTGTCTGTATGGCTATACTGCTGCTTAGAGATACTATTTGACTATGGCTATACTATAGCTGAGATATTATCTGCCTGTACAGCTATACTGTAGCCAAGATACTATTTGACTACTCTATCTGATTTACTTTACTGGCTTTGTTATTTTGAATATATACCATATTATTATTAAACATGCTTGCTAGTACACTGGGCTATACTGAGTTCTGAAATGATATCTCGCCATTTGGCACTGCTTTACTAGATTTCGGACTAAATATAATACTCTTCTTGCAAGGCAGTTACTAAATTCACATAAAACTCAATATTCGACTCCGAGAATTCTGTTTGCGGAGTTTACTGTATTATGGTAGGCTAGAGTTACTAACACCAGAAGAAACTGGCTTTACCATACCTTCGTTTAATTTTTCCGACTAACGGGCGAAGCTCGGTCAATTTTTAATATTTCTCCCAACTGCATTCATATAATTATCAATTAAAACTAAATATTATTCTGGAAGAAAAGCATCACTTTTGATATATATACAGCGAACTTTGGCTTACATCGAAAAACGGTCGAACTTGATATTCTCAGTCCAGAGGAGAAATACTCTTTAGGGCTAGGAGTACATTGACACTAATTTGAACCAGCTTCCACTTACCTTAGCTCGGTATGCCTTTGACAGTTGCCGCGGCCGAATTTCATGACAAATTCGTAGGAATGCTCGCTGCTGCTCAAAGCCATCAGTATCTGAGGTTAATTTGAGTTTGGACCGCGTTTAACTAGCGTAAACGGATGGAATTTCGAAGTCCTCGTGCCCCCTGTTTTTCTGTTTACTCTCTGATATGAATTAAAATGATACAAGAGGCAAAGTTTGAATACATATAATTGGGACCTATAAGTCGCATTCTGGTGCGGTTACCGTTCGCATTTTTGCCTTGCGACGCGCGCCGACTTGGCGCGCGCCGACTTGGCGCTTGTCCGATCTTTCCCCGGGCCTTTTCTAGCATGTATGGCATTCTAAAACTCTTAACCAACATGCGAATAGGCCATCTACATGTCGGTAACTTTACGGGGTGTAACAAATACCTCCAAACAGAATGGTTCTGATAAAGGTAACAGAATTAAAGTGGTAGTTGAAAGATTTGCTTGAAAAAGGCTTCATCTATCCTAGTGTGTCGTCGTGTGGTGAACCAATATTGTTTGTGTGGATGAAAGATGGGTCATTGAGAATGTGCATTGACTATAGACAGCTGAATAAGGTGACATTTAAGAATAAATATCCGCTTCCCAAGATTGATGACTTGTTTGATCAGTTATAGGGTGCCAAATATTTTTTGAATATTGATTTGATGTCCGGATACTATCAGTTACGAGTTAGGGAGGTTGATATCCCTAAGACTTCTTTTAGGATCCAGTACGGTGATTATGCGTTTTTGGTGATGACATTTGGCATTAAAAACGCCCAACAACTTTTATGGATCTAATGAATTAGGTGTTTAAGCCCTTTTATTGATGTATTTATGATTTTCTTTATTGACAACATTTTGATTTAATCACGATCAAAGGCCGAGAATACGGATCATTTGAACAATATTTCAGACTCTCTAGGAGAACATGTTATATGCTAAATTTTATAAATGTGACTTTTGACTGACATCTGTAGCTTTTCTTGGCCACTTGATTACAACTGAAGGTATAAAGGTAGATAACTAGAAAATAGAAGCTATGCAAAACTAGCGCATACTCTTGAATCCTACAGAGGTCAATAGCTTTCTGCATTTAACAGGCTATTATAGCCGATTCATGGAAGGTTTCTCTACTATCTCCGTGCCATTAACAAAGTTGACTCATAAAGCAACTAAGTTTCAGTGGACAGAGGCATGTGAGCGGAGTTTTCAGGAGTTGAAAGATAGATTGACTTCAACACTTGTCCTGACTCTTCTAGTGGGTATCAAGGGTTATGTGGTGTATTTTGATGTTTCTAGGGTTGGGCTAGGTTGTGTTCTGATGCAACACGACAAGGTTACTTCTTATAGCTCTATAATGCTGAGGAAGCATGAGCAGAATTATCTTATTCACAATCTTGAGTTGGCTGTAGTGTTATTTGTATTGAAGATTTGGCGCCACTACTTATATAGGGTATATGTTGATATTTTCACAGGTCATAAGATACTCCAATACTTGTTTCCGTAAAAAGTTGAGTTTGAGGCAAAGAAGATGGTTAAAGCTACTAAAAGATTATGAAGTGAGTATTTTGTATCATTCATGCAAGGAAAATATTGTAGCTGACGCGCTGTCACAAGTCTGTGGGTAGCTTGAGTCATATTTAGGTTTACAGGGTTGAGATGGTGAAGACTCTACCCACAGTTCATTGATTTACAGAGTCAATTCCTAGATGTCGGATATGGGGGTGTTGTTGTCTGAAATATAGTAGAATCGTCTTTGGTAGCCGAGTTAAGCAGCGACAATATGATGACGCAGATTTAGTCTTTTTGAGAGATGGTAAATCGTAGTAGAAGTAAAGCCGATTTGATTGTATACCAGATAGAGTTCTTAAATACCAAGGCCATTAATGTGTGCCTAATGTGGGTGAGCTATGGGAACATATTATGAATGAAGCCCATTATTCTTGATATTCAGTACACTCAGGTGCCACAAAGATGTATCATTACCTAAGGAAGCTATATTCATGGAATGGCATGAAAAAAGACAACACAGGTATTGTGACTGAATGCCCTAATTACTTGCAGATAAAGGCTGAGCAACGTAGGACTGAGGTTTGATGCAGGATATAGAAATTCTAGCATGGAAGTATGAGGTGATTAATATGGATTTTATAATAGGATTTGCTTGAACAAGCAGGAAGCATGATTATATCTGGGTAATAGTTGATAGATTAACTAAATTAGCTCACTTCTTGCAAGTCAGGACTACATATGATGCAGAGGATTATGTCAGACTCTATATACGGGAGATAGTTTGCCTACATGGNGTTTGCCTACATGGTGTTCCCTTATCTATTATTTCAAATAGAGGCTCTCATTTTATAGAAAAGTTCTATAAGTCTTTTCAGAAAGGTCTCATGACCTGAGTCCACACCCTGGACGCGACATGGTGCTTAGAATAATGAATTGCTCCAAGATAACCCATGGCTTAGCATAATTCTATTATGACTGGACTACTTTAAAAGAATCTTAAGCGGAAGCTGTTACTAAACAAATAACCAAATACTTTTATAAACAAAGAAAATTTGATGAGATACTAAAATTTCAATTAAACACTGAAACCCGAGTTGAAACTAGCATACTCTGTTAGAAAGCCTTCTAAAAGAAAACTAATAAGTTGTTGAGACAAACCTCCAGCTAACTCTAATGTCTGAAAAACTAAAAATGAGAATAACTAGAAATAAAGACTCCGACCCTCGAAGGATGAGGACTCACCAATAGAACACTGTTGCAATAAGTCTGAAGGAGATGTTAACCCCGTTGCTGAGTCTGAAAGCTTGAGCCTATATCATAAAATTATATAGCACAAGAAGTATATAGTCAATACTTTGAATGTACTAAGTATATGAGATATGCAATTGGAATATATAGAACATGCTGATAGTCTAAAAAGTTGTGCTGAAATGCAAAATTGAACTGAAGTAGCATGAACCTTACTAAAATACATAAATATCGATGAGAAATAGTATCCTAAAAATACATAATAAAGTACAGTAAAAAATGATTTAAGGGACTGAGACTATAACTATACTAAATGATGGGAGAGCCTATTAACCGATATGTAACCACGTGAGCTAAATGTAGATTTTGATGTACACATCTCATCGATAAGAACTAGTATGCCTTGCTAGGGTATAAAGGCATGGTTGATGTGATCGCTAAAATTTATTCCCATTTGGGCTAATAACATACGGTGGCACGTAGTTTTAGGTCCTGAGTGCGCTGAAACTTTGACCAGCTTGGTTCTAAGAACTACTCCCAATTGATAAGTTTATTGATAATTTATTAATAGATCAAAAACTAGTGTTCTCAAAGCTAAGTCAGAAACTTTATCTCATAGTATTCTAAGAGCCTAAGGTACCTAAAAATACTAATTATGTTGTCAACATCTGTATAATGAAATTATTATACAATCACAAAGACTGAAATATGAATTCATGCTAAACTCAATGCCATATAAATGCTATATATATATATATATATAAACTGAACTTGAATCATGTGAAAATCTATCATGAAAGTATCATTTATAACTTAATTGTAAAACCATGAATATCACATACTAGAAATCAAAGGAGACTTGAGAACATTGAAGTAATAAGGGAACTCATAACTGAACGAAAACTCTAAGACATGATTTTTCTATAGGACCGAGATGTCAACATTTTCTGAAAGCCTTTAGGACACAAGGATGAACGGATAACCCTTGTTGAAATCCCACATACATGGATAAGAAATCTCGGAGAAGTAGCTTGAAAATTCTAAGGAGAATAGGAAGCCCTAGTTCTTGGCTTGAGAGAGAATCTCTAAAGTTGGTGAATGATATTCTCAAAGTCTAAGTGGAAAATGAGGGAGAAGAACCGTTTACTCCTCAAAATCCTTTGAAAATACTCCTAAAACGACATAGTTTTGGAAGTAAAATAGCTGGAAGTTACAAAAATACCCCAGAGAAAATTCTAGAAAAGTTCCTATCAAGATTTAATGGGTCACACAATGATTTGTTCATTGTGACCATGACTCGTTGGGATTAGTCGTTGGTCCTGAGTCTAAAAATCCAGTTTCTGAGAAATTTTTTCTGGTTTCTTTCAAGTTTTTCATTTCATGTCTGGCGTTTTGTCTAAGGAACTTTTGGGGTTTTAAAAAGGCATAGGCACTCAAGTAAGCCTCCTTACCACATTTTATCCTTAGAAAGACGAACAGGCTGAATGCACCATTTAGATGCTTGAAGATATGTTGTGTACCTGTGTTTTAGATTTTGGCGGAAGTTGGAATGATCATTTTTCCTTAATAGAGTTTACCTATAATAAAGACTATCAGGTGAGTATTCAGATAGCCCCGCATGAAGCTTTATATGGGAGAAAATGCAAGTCGCTACGGGCTGGTTCAAACTAAGTGAGGTAGAGTTACTGGGGCCAAACATAGTGCATCAGGCTATTGAAAAGGTGAAACTTATTATAGATCAGCTTCAGATAGCCCAGAGCAGGCAGAAGTCTTATGCGGATGTATACGATTGAGCGCTAGAGTTTGCTATTGGCGATTGGGATTTCTTGAAGGTGTCACCTATGAAGGGCGTTATATGTTTCTATAGAAAGGGCTAGTTGAGCCGTAGATATGCTGGGCCATCTTGTATCATTCCTATAGAGAATGTCCAGATCTCCAAGGATATGGCTTATACGACAATCTCAGTTTCTATTCCTGACAAACAAGTCAAGAAACTTCGAAATAAGGATGTCACATTAGTTAAACTATTGTGGCAAAGTAATAACATTGAGGAGATGACTTGGGAAGAAAAAGAAACAATAAGGATGAAACATCCTCACTTTTTTATGCATCGATGTGATATCGAGATACATATTTGATCCGTTATTCTCTTAAGTTACTATTATATGCTCTTCAGATATGTCATGTGAAGTCAGCCCTCATTTGAGGACGAATGTTTCTAAGGAGGGGAGAATATTACACCCCAAGATATTTTTTAATGATTATTTGATGTTTGTATGCTATGTTTAGGGAAGTACAGGCTGTATGTTATCCATAGGTTAGGAGGAAAACATGTACAAAGGGAAGAGTAAATAGTATACAAAGTTCATGAGTAAAGGTCAATTTTAAACAATCATATATCTCAATCTATAATGAGTTAGAAGTCCTACGATCTATCAAATTAATGAAATAAGTTTAGTTTTCATAACTTGAAAACACTCGTTAATTGGAGCTCAGAGTAAAAAGTTATAGGCATTTTGTTGCCAAAGTAAATCCACCGACTCACCTCTTATTTATATTAATTATTTGTTGCCAAATTTAATTCATCCTGACCCTAAATTGACCTTATTGCTTAGGGAACTTTTTTCTCTCCATTTTCTCTCATCTCCATTATCTTAGGTGAGGAAGAAAAAGAAGGAAACCATCACCAGAACAAAATCAGATTACAAGTCAATATTGAAGGGTGTTTGTGAGGTGTGTTTGGCATGTTTAGAAGCTGTTTGTGGCTGTGGTTTGGAAATAATTTTATGGTGTAGTTGGATGAATTTTCTGATAGTATCAAGCTTCATATACACTCTCTCATCGAAGGAGTTGAATTCCAAGAAAGTGGTTAGAGTTCAACATCCTTTAACTTGCAAGAAAACACGAGTTTAAACTAGAGATTGAAGGTAACTTGTGTGTTGTTTTCATGTTATGTTATTGTGTCATGACCCGAACCTACACTGGATTGTAGACACGGTACAAGGGACCCCGATAGAACCCAAGTCGACCCATGGCACATGCATACAACTAATGTTCTCAAAATAAGAAAAATGAGAATCATAAATACATAGCGGAAACGAAATTATAGCGTAATATCATGAAATACTGAACATATACATAGCTAAGCACTACATACTTGTCTAAAAGCCTCTACTATATAAGGTGGGTTGATGGGAGAACATCCCCAACTAACCCGAGCAATACTGAAACATAATCAACAGGAAAGTTTATCAAACGACCCTTGGAACATGAGGACTCACCAATACCCAGTCATCCACATTAAACTCCAAATCCCTCCTCCTCACATTAGCATACGATTTCTGATGACTTTGAGAGATTTTCAACCGATTGCCTCATGAACCGAATCGGGTCTATCATAGCTGCCTCACCAACCTCAGACCATCTAATGGGGGCCTACACCTCCGCCAGTAAAGAGCCTCGAACGGGCCATATGAATGCGGAGTGGTAACTATTATTATAAAAGCTCGATCAAGGAAAATGATCATCCCCGACTACCTTTAATATCCATAACACCTGCCCTTAACATATCCTCAAGGGTCTTAATGGTCCATTCAGCTTGACCGTCTATTTGCGGGTTAAAAGTCATGCTAAGCTTAACCTAAGTCCCAAGTCCTTTTTGAAAGAACACTAGAGAATTGAGGAGAGTGGCTTTGAGTACCTCGGTCCGAGATAATAGAAAGGGCACTCCATGAAGTCGAACCAACTCCCGAATATACAACTTAGCATAATCATTCCTTTGAATCCATGGTCTTGACCAGTAGGAAGTGTGCAACCTTAGTTTACACAATGCCACTACCCAAATGGACTCATAGTGTCGGCAAGTACGAAGTAGGCCTATGAAAAAATCAATATTAATCTCTTTCCATTTCAAGTGGGGATCTTTGATATCTGAAATACGCCTCCAGTCCTTTGATCTTCTTTTCACTTGCTGGCAGTTTGGACATTTAGCTATGAACTCCGCAATATCTTTCTTCATACCATCCCACCTATAGATTTCTTGCAAATACCGATACATTTTCGTGGATCTTGGATGAATAGAATATACGGTACCATGTGCCTCATGTAATATCCGAACTCTCAAATTATCCAACGTCCGAGCACTCAGTTACGGCCACAGTATGTCGTAGCACACCATCTCCCCTTGGGAGAAAACCTCCACCTTTTGACTTTCTGCACCGCCTCCTTTACTTCCTCAAAGTTGGATCCTCATCTTTCCTGGATTTAACATCAACCACCAAGGACAATTTTGACCCGTTATGCACAACAAAATCGCCATCGGTCGAGTTGATCAATCTAATTCCCAGTCTTGCAAGTCAGTGGAAATCCTTCACCAACTCCGTCCTTTCCTCATTCACATGGGACAAACTTTCCATAGACGGCCTACTAATTGCATCTGCAACCACATTGCCTTTCCGTGTGTGCAGGGGACACTCAAGTCGTAGTCCTTAAATAATTCCAACCACCACCTTTTCCGAAGATTTAGATCCTTCTATGTGAACACATATTGCAAGCTCTTGTGATCCGTATCTACATCCATGTGGACCCCATACAAGTAATGCCGCCATATCTTCAATCACCCAGACACCACCGCGACCAACTTAAGATCATGGCTCGGGTAATTCTTTTCATGGACTTTCAGCTATCTCGAGGCATATTCTATCACCTTGCACGGCATCAACACTCATCCTAGTCCAACTCTCGAAGCATCACAATACACTACAAAGCAATCAATACCCTTGAGTAAGGTCAACAACGATCTTTAGAAGTGAGTGGGGTCTTAAATTCTTGGAAGCTTTTCTCACAAGCATCGACCATTGAAATTTCACCTTTTTACGAGTCGACATAGTCAAAGGTGCGCAATAGATGAGAAACCCTCCACAAACCATTAATAACATACTAGGCCCGAAACTCCTAATTTCCTAAAGAGATTCGCCAGGTCTAAGCCAATTCTTCACCGCTTCGATCTTTTGGGAATCTACCCATATGCCTTCGGGCGATTCCACAATGTCCTTGAAATGCTCATAGGAGTTTAGCCAAAATCACACTTGCTAAACTTTGAATACAGGCGGCGATCCTTGATGGTTTGCATCACTATCCTCAAATGAGTGGCATGCTCTCTTCGCTCAGTATATCAAGATGTCGTCAATGAACACAATCACGAACTTTGTCCAAATATGACTTGAAAACCTGTTCGCCAGGATCCATAAAAGTTGTGGGGGCGTGGTTAGTCCGAAATACATAACAACAAATTCGTAATGACCATACTAGGTCTGAAGCGGTTTCGGGATGTCGCTGCCAGTTTACGAGGTGGTGATACCCGGACACAGAGATCGATCTTGGGCTGCTTGGGCACCACTGAGTTGGTCAAACAACTCATTGATATTGGGTAAAGAAATTTTGTTCTTGGCCGGTAACCTTGTTCAAGCGCCCAATAGTCAATACACCCAAAGGAAGCTGTTTCTTCTTTCGAACAAATAGCGGTGCACCCCATGGAGATTATTAGGTCTAATGAAGCCCTTAACCACCAGATCCCATGCTTGATCCTTCAATTCCTTTAGCTCAGAAGCGGAGCCATCACATGAGAGGATGAGATAAAGTGCGTATCACGGCAATAGATCAATACCAAAATCAATTTACCTTTTCGGAGGAACACCCAGACAAATTCCCAAGAAACATCTCTGGATACTTCGCACCACGAACTAAGCTGGATAGTCGGGGTCTCGAACTCAAATCCCTAACACTAACTAGGTGGTACATGCATCCCTTGAGATCATCTTCCTAGCCTTAAGATAGGAATTAAATTGACTGTTGACATACTTGAGAACTACCCTTACATGTGACTCACTGGAAATGGAACTCCACGGCCACGGGTCCTACAATTAATCAAAGAATAATAACATGAAAACAACTAATTCATGCCAGAATAATGTCAAATTCAGTCACGGCCCCTAGCTCTACAAGGTACGTGGGATAGCCTTATAACACAATGGTGGCATCCTCTCTATACTCGTCTAGCTACGACCGAATCACCAACAAGGGTCGAAACTTAAAACGATTCTGACAAGGTCTAGAACTAACTTCAAGGCTACCAACAATGTATGGAGTCACGAAAGACAATGTAGATCCCCGGGTCTAAAAGGCATAAAAATCAATATGAAAGACATGCAACATATCGGTGACCGTGCGGCGAAGTCTCTTACGTGGCGAGGGGCAGGCATAGAATCGATTTTCTTGTTATCCGCCACCCCCACTAGTCAATACTCCCAGAAAGAGGAATGAGATGGGATTTCTTTGCTGTTGTCCTAGTGGTTTATGCTCGACCCCCTATCATCACTTGTACGGCATATGGAAATGCTTTCAGCGCGTGTAGCCTAGATCTACCACACCCAAAGGCGACATCCGAACCGCGGCAGGCACTCCTTAGGTGTGACTCTTGCCGCACTTCCCATAGGCTGCAGAGGTATACTCTAGTATGAGTTATTGCCAGAATCAAACTCAAGCTGAATGTTGGCATGCTCTCTGATCACCCCTTTGGGCCTGGATGGGCCACCAACTAATGATGAAATTTGGGGTTAGTGGGCTCCCTCTTGGCTTGTGGACGGTAGCCGCTTCTTGGACCTCCCGATGTGAAAACCCGCGAGTGTCATTCAGGCACACACACATACTTTGACTCTCTCTCCCTTGCATGTTGCCTCCATCTGTTGGGCATACAACACTATGAGAGGAAATTCCATATCTTGGTGGAGCATGGAATCCTGCAATCCTTGTCTAGATAATAGCCACACCACTGAACAAATCGGCTCACCGCGCCCTCTAATCCATCACTAGCTCAGGGGTGTACTTTGACAAACAGTGAACTGGTGAATACTCGGCACTATCATCTTTCCCAGGTCAGGTTTCACAAACTCGGGTTGCCTTCAACTCCCTCATCTCTCAAGGGAAGAACACATCGAGAAGGCCTTAATGGAACTCATCCCAGCGATGGGATTTTGCTCTCGGCGCCTGTTATCCTTCCATTGCTTGTACCAAATATGGGCAGCCTCTTTAGGCTGGTAAGAGGACAGGTCATGTACTCCCCATTTGTCACCCCATAACACGGCGACCTTCAGAATCCTTCAATAAGCTTCGTGTGGATCCTTATCCACCGATCTGAGGAACTCTGGAGGTTTCATCCTCAAGAAGTATCTCTCTAATCAGTTGCCGTTGCATTGCCATTCTGTGGGACTGCACAACATCATCTTTGGTTAATTGGCCCGGTAAAGTGCACGCCAACATCTAAATAGCCGCAGAGCACAATGGGAAGGCTGGGTCTAGTGCACAGGGGCTCTGAATAGGTGCGGCTTCTTATGGTCATTTCCATCTCCGTGGCCTTCATCATTTTCCATTCCTCTTTCGTTCATTCTTGTAGGAGCCATAATTCTACAATCGTAAATGAATTAGAAGAATGGAAAGGCTTTCATCATAACATAGAATATGAAAGAAGGGAACATTTCTAAAACATCCTAGTAGCCTCTTTGTCATAAGTGTGGAGCGCTTCACACCCATGAAAAAGACTACCCTAAACGCGGCTTTTAGACTCCCTAGGACACATTTGAACCTGGCTCGATACCAAGTTTGTCACGACCCGAGCGTACACCCGGATTGTAGACCGGGACAACGGACCACCTGAGAGACCCCAAGATCGACCATGACACATGCATACAACTAATATTCTCCAAATAAGTGGAGCGTACTCATAATGACATAGTGGAAATTAAACTATAGCGTAACATCATGAAAATGCGAACATATACACAGAGTGAGCACTACATACTTATTTGAAAGCCTCTACTACATAAGATAGGTTGATGGGACAACATCCCAGCTAACACGAGCAATGCGAAACATAACCAATAGGAAAGTTTATCAAACGGCCCACCAGACATGAGGTTCGGCAATAAATTTGAGAAAGCATAAGAGTAACGATGGACTAAGGATGGGGACAGGCACGAGGTCCGGTCCTATATCATGTAACGATACAACATAGAAAGTATGCGGTCAGTACGTGGGATGTGCTTGAGTATGCACAAGGTATTGTACTGGAAATTTTAAAAGTAAACTCATTAATAGACATAGGAAGGACATCATGCTTGCTTCAAAATCTTCGTTATAAAACATGAGGTGAAGAATTTCAAATCATTCATAATAATTCATTATCATAATTGTAAATAACTTTATCATAATATAACTTGAGCCAATAGCATAAAACATAACGGTGCATATATCATGAAGAACAATGGGATGACTTTTCATAATCGACACCATCATGGTAGAGCCTTTCATGATGCCTCACTATATAGCTATGAAGCTCAAGTGGGCAGAGCCGACCCTAGCTTGCTAGGCGAGGGTCATGCATAAGGCGTGATATCACATTTGAGGGGATCATTATCAATACATCATATCATTTACACCCATGGTGGCACATGTTTATGAGACACTGGCATAGTCCTTTGAACGTCGGGCTGCTTGGTGCTCGACACATCTCCCAAAAACATGCATATATGCTCATACATAAATCATTAACATCATGCATAAAAATTCGTTGGCTAAGATATAACATTTATCATAACTGACCCCCTTTAAAACATGCTTAGCCAAGAATCATGGGCCCTTTTTATCAGCCAAAATCATAAATCGATAAATCATGAAATTCATTTAATAAATCGTAAACCATTCTTCAACATGTGGGCATTGCCCAATGCTTCATCATATTCAATTTTTTAAAACATGCTAACATGGTTAACTTGAAAATCATGCTTTTCCATCATCAATAAACTCAAATTATAGAGTACTCATCATAAATCATAACTTCCATGAACTTTCATCAAATGGGCATTTTGGATTTAAAAGCTTGAAACATGAATTAAAGAAAAGAATAATAATACCTGCCCATCATGATTAATTCAATAATAAAACTCAATTACATCATACCATAAAGAGAAATCACATTGTCATGCTTTTGTGAAACCCCATGGAATTTGAATAGGAGAATTCATGAATTAATTTGAAATTTGGGCATGAGTGGGGAAGAATTTCACCCATTTTAAACCCCTACGTACCTGGGAATGGAGGGACTCAATGTTCCTTGAACACCAACATAGAAATTAATAAAAATTTGGGGAAGAAGGCCTTGAATCTCCAAATTACCTCTCTAAGCCTTTGCATGAGAATGGGCATGCATAAAAGGCTTAACCCATCTTATCTAACTCTGAAACATATCCAAAAGGACGTAGTTTAGGACTTAGGGACTTAGGAAGTTATGAAAACACCCTTATTAAATGTAGGAATTTCTGGTCGCCAGTTCCCACGAGGGACCTAACGGGTCGTTGCTACATGGCATGACTTGTGGCCTTGATCCGTTGAGTCCACTGCCCAAACATCCAAGGGAACCCCACAAGTGAATTCATGAGTCGCGAGGTCAGACCACGACTCGTGGTCACCTTTCATGGCCTACACTGTCCATTCCAACTTGCCAATCCTCCAAGGTTTACCACAGGTGACCTCACGAGTTGTTAGGTCTTACCACGACTCGTGGTCACTCCTCACCACCAACCTCACGGGTCTTTCTGTGACCTGGTGCGAATTTTTAGTTTTTTTTCGTTTCCACTTCTGGGTCTGATCCTTGGGTTCCTAGGGTATAACATATTGTGTTGTAGCTGCTCACTTTTGTATGGCTAGTGAAGATGTGTTTATCTTGGGATATACTCTATATATAGGGAATTGATCACAATAAAGAGTAAGTGAATTCCTTCTTTGAAATCCTCTAAAAAGTCTATGGAATTAAATCTTAAGTTATCTAGTTTTCTGTGTTGTTTTGCATGTGCTGTGATGTGAAGTTTCTACTATTTTGGGGAAGCCTATGTAGCTTAATATGTAATGAAGTAATACCCCATTGTGAAGGTTAAACACCAAGAAATTGTGAGTAGTTTCCCTTTCCGGTTTCCCTTAAAAGACCATGAAAACAAGCTAGATCAAATTGTTTAAATGTTGTTGTTGTGGTTGCTAGCTGTGATAACGTTTTGTCTGGATAAATTGGCCTAAACCAGACTTTTTGCTTGTTTATTAAAGCAAGGAATTAATGAAGTTGAGGGCTGATTGTTGAAGGAAAGAGTAGGCATAGAACCTATCGACACAAGGTATGTAAAGGCGCCATTGTCCTTGTTCTTCAAGTACGATCTTTTACCATTGAAAGGACCTATGCTCCTGCATCTTGAACTCATGTTGGGATATGAATGATTCTGCCTAAATAGTTACAAATATTTTGTATTAAGCTTGAGTTGATAAAAGTGGATCGGGCGCCATTGTCCTTGTTCTTCAAGTACGGTCTTTTACCATTGAAAGGACCTATACTCCTGCATCTTGAACTCATGTTGGGATATGAATAATTCTACCTAAATAGTTACAAATATTTTGTATTAATCTTGAGTTGATAAAAGTGGATCGGAACAAGTAAATGCAAAGCAAAAATGTCTTACTTACATTTGTTGTCCTATTATGATTGTCGTAGCTATAGATTGAGTCTGGAGACCCCTCATGTCACGATCAGGATCGGAACACGGGACAAGGATCCCCAAGAGATTCCAAGTCGACCCATGGCATGAACATACATCTAACTCAATAAATAAATCGGAATACTCAATATAATAACATAGAGGAAGCATAACCATAACATAACGTAGAAAATGAAATGCTCTTCATACATGACAACTGAATACGACACATGGTCTGAAAGCCTCTAACATATCTGATGGGTTGGTGGGACAACACCCCCAACTAACCCGACAAGTCTGGAAAATTGAAAATATAGGATAACTAATATCAACTGGTCCTTGGGAGATGTGGAATCACCACTGAACTTGATGCAAAACTTTGAGGATCGGGCTAACGGCGGGACTGAACCTGAATGTCCGAGCCTGTATCATGAAACGATATAGCATAGAGTATGCAGTCAGTACTTGAAATGTACTAAGTATGCAAGGTAAGTAAAAATAGACAATTAAAATACATAAGTGTTTATAAGATTAGGACATCATGATCTTAAAGTAAATATCATAATATAAACATGAGGGCTCAAGGTTTTCAAAAACATTCGTAAATCATTCATAATCATAATAATAGGAATTTTTTTAATTAAACGTGACTTGAGATAAAATATATGAACATGACCATGAATAAATCATGAGGAACAATGGGAGGAATTGTCATAACCGCCACTATCATGGTAGAGCCTTACATGATACCCTAACTGTTTCACACAAGTGGGAAGAGTCGTTCTAGGCGTTCCAAGCAAGGGACATACAGTATGTGATATCATGAAAGAGGGGATCCATTAACATTGTAATATATCAATATGAACCTACGATGGCACGTACTTAGGAGACACCAGCATAGTCCTTTGAACGTCTGGCTATTCGGTGCTAGATACTGCTCCCAAAAACATTTGCATTAGGCTCGTATGTAAAATATAAACAACATTCATGAGATTCATGGACAAAAAAATCAAATCTATAAATTTATATTCAAAATAGTCATAAAATATGCCCATAGGTCATAAAACATGATTTAATACATGAAAAAATTGACCCATAGATAGATTATAGGGAATTTTACAAGAATTGGAATAAACCCCATAGATCAGGAAACTTGAATCCAGAATTGAAATCCATGAAAATTGAGAAGAATTTTGAGAATGAGAGTGAAAGGAACTCTCATTCACAGTCTCACATGCCTGGGTTGATGATCCCTTGACTTTTGTTGAAGATTCCTAGAAGATCTGAAGAGGTTGAAGAAGAACTAACTTTTGATCTTTTGGAGTGGGTTACGATTTAGACTAGATTAATCTCTTTAATCTGACCTTAAGGAATCCCAAAACGACGTCATTTAGGAGTTAGAAGCATAGGAGTTTACTAAAATACCCCCAAACATACAAAACAAAACCTAGAACTGTCAGTTCCAATGACAAACAGGATGGGTCGTTGGTTGCTACAAAGGCCCGTTTTGAGGTTCGTTGTTGCATGTTGCTGCTTCACTAAACTGCCCATAACTTATTACTCCTAACTTCGATTGATGCAAGGTCAGATGCATTGAAAAGAAGACTCCAAGGTATTAAATTTGAGGTGTTGGATCATCCAAAAATAATTTGTAAAATGGGAGCTATGATCATCTGAACTTGACCGTTGTAATAACTTATACGAACACTCAATCGATAAGGAGGCTCTCAACTCAACTTTGTGCTTGAGATTCCTTATGACCTTAATTTGCATCTAATGCACTTCTTATACTTAGGAAGTGATATTAACACATTTTTTTCATAAATTCACTAGCATCAGGTCTATCCATGTACCAGGAAGGGTTTCAAACTTAGCCCGAGATTTTCAACAAACTAGCAGAACTAACGACCCATCCAACGTGTTGTGGTAACAAACAATGGACCATTTGTCCATCCATTAGTTTCCCCCATTCTTGCTTCAAAATTCTCTTATTCTATTTCAACAGCCACAAATAACAACCAGTTCAATCAAGCCAAGGTCCGTATAAGTTGGTGCTGGAAAATTTATGACAGCTCTCTTGTCATGAAACAACGAGCACTTCCAATGACCCATTTGACCCTAAAAAGAACAGTACTAAGGTTCATTTCTTGGTTATGGTACTTTTTTCTTGTTGTTTTCTGTTGTAAGCCTCGGGTCTGACCTAGGAAACTTTTGGGGTGTTACATTATCTCCCCCTTGGGAACATTCGTCCTCGAATGTAGATCAAGCATACTAAAAGGCTAGGTAAGGAACTGCAATCCCAAAACTAATTAATTGGAGCTAAAAACCAATGGAGTGACTGACTCCGGACTGAGATTCCTAACTGAACTGAATTCATGAAACATACGTGCACGCTAAGACATGAAAGTAACTGAGAAAAATGAACTTGACATGAAACTGAATAGAGTACTAAGGAGGAAATTGATACCTCAAGATGGAACCGAGCCGGAAGGGAAAAGATATGGGTTCTTATCCATTATATCTACTTCGGTCTCCCACATATCTCCCTCAATAAGATGATTTCTTCACAGAACCTTCACCGAGGATACTTCCTTATTTCTCTACTTATGAACCTGATGATGAAGGACCTCGACTAGTACCTCCTCCTAGGTAAGGTTGTCCGTCACTCCAATGTCCTCTATCGGAATCACTAAAGGTGAATCTCCGATGCATTTCTTCAACAAGTACACATGAAACACCGAAAGCACCGAAGTTAACTCTGCTGGTAACTCCAACTCATAGGCCACCTTTCCAACATGTCTCACAATACTATGTGGCCCAAC
>JACEIK010007226.1:56888-78631 GCA_018107945.1 Datura stramonium
ATCTGCCCATAGATCATGAAACATGATTTAATACATGAAATAAATTGACCCATAGATAGATCATAGGGAATTTTACAAGAATTGGAATAAACCCCATAGATCTTGAAACATGCATCTAGAATTGAAATCCATGGAAATTGAGAAGAGTTTTGAGCATGAGAGTGAAAGAAACACTTATTCATAGTCTCACATACCAGGGTTTATGATCCCTTGATTGTCCTTGAAGAGTCAAAGAATATTTGAAGAGGTTGAGGAAGAACCCTAGTTCCTTTCTTGAGAGAATCTAACTTTTGATCTTTTGGAGAGGGTGAGGATTTAGTATAGGTTAATCTCTTTAATCTGACCTTAGGAAGACAAAAACAACGTCATTTAGGAGTTAGAAGCATAGTAATTTATAAAAATACCCCCAAACTGCAAAAACATGACCTGGAACTGGCAGTTCCAACGACCAACAGGACGGGTCGTTGGTTGCTACAATGACCCATTCTGAGGTTCGTCATTGCCTGTTGTTGCTTCACTAAACTGCCCATAACTTTTTACTCCGAACTCCAATTTATGCAAGGTTAAATGCATTGGAGAGAATACTACAAGGGATTCAATTTGAGGTGTTGAATCACCCAAAAAAAATTTGTAAAATGGGAGCTATTGTCATCCGAAGTTGGCTCTTGTAAGAACTTATACAAACACTCAATCGATAAGGAGGCTCTAAACTCAACTTTGTGCTAGAGATTTCTTATGACCTTAATTTGCATCAAGTGCACTTCTTATTCATACAAATTGATCTTAACACCTTGTTTTCATAAATTCACCGACATCAGGTCTATCCATGTACTGGAAGGGTTTCAAACTTAGCCCGAGATTTTCTATAAACTAGCAGAACCAACGACCCATCCGACGGGCCATGGTAACAAACAATGGACCATTTGTCCATGCATTGGTTTCCCCATTTTTCCTTCAAAACTCTCTTATTTTTCTTTAACAACCATATATAACAAACGGTTCAATCAAGCCAAGGTCCATACAATCCCCTCATGGGTTCTGGGCAAATTTCTGACAGCTCTCTAGTCATGACACAACGAGAACTTCCAATGACCCGTTGGAACCTAAAATAAACCGTACTGAGGTTCGTTGTTTGGTTTGGGTACTATTTTCTTGCTGTTTTTTCTGTTATAAGTCTCGGGTCTGACTAAGGGAACTTTTTGGATGTTACACCTCAACATGGGCACTTTAATCTGGTCCTTTACATTATGTTATGTATGTGATTTTAAATGTGTTGGGCATGCTTTTTACTAAAAGAATTTGGTAAGAAAAGCTAATCCATGATGACTAAACAAATCTAAGCTAAGAAATTTTTCCAAGGCTAGTTAGGGTAAATCAAAATGCTAAAAATGGAAATGCCTTAATGTGGTTTTTTACCTTTTCATGTACATTGTATGAAACATGTGAGGCCAAGGGGACACTTCATACTCCCTTTCGTTTAAGACGAACGATAAGCTACCTAGTCTTTGAGCTCTAATGTCCTTTTGAACACGATCTATAAATCTTATTTAAACTCATATGTCATCCTCACTTTCTTATGAGTTATACAAGTTTTAGATATAAGCATTTAAGTGATATTTTCTAGTTTTATGTGTTATATGTCCTCACCTACAGTTATCAGCCACAAAGAAGTCCTATACAGGCCACAGATTTGGCATGTCATTTCTATTCTATATGTAATAAATTAACCCAGAATAAGCCCTATCAGCTTCATTTATGATTCTAATTGAGATTAATTTGTTTTACCTTGGTGTGGTATATTTTTTGGGCAGATTATTTTTTTTACCTCGGTGTGGTACCCCAGCTGGATGGATTTTATCTCAGCATGGTACACCGATTGGAAATATTTTTATTTTACCCTGTTTTGGTTCTCCGGCTGGATGTATTTTTATTTTACCCTAGTGTGGTACACCGGTTTGACGGATTTTATGTGGATTTTATAGTTGGCTGGCTATCGATATTAAACTTAAAGTTTTTCTTATGCATTACTTGGTTGCATTTGAACTTCAGTATTGAGTTATTGTTAGATTTTGGTTTCCAGGATTCCAGGTTGTTACTATTCCTTATTTCTGGCTCAGTTACCATTGATATCTTACATGTTTATAGTTCTCAGCCCTACATACTAATACATTTTATTCGAATTGATGTCCCTTCGCCTGGGGACCCCTCCTATAATCATTCCATAGTTATAGGTAGAGGCTTAGATCGATAAATGCAATAGGATACAAATTTCAACAGAGTAGTGGTATGCTCCTCTTTTAGGAGCCATGTTTGTGCTTTGGGTATTTTGAGTTTTATGTACAATGTGGTATGCCGGGGCCTTGTCCCGTGAATTTAAGTTTTTTTATTCTTTAGAAGCTTAGGTGCACTATTTTGTATAAATTTTTTTGATTGTGTGGCCTTGTCGGCTTTCTATTGCTCAATTACCTTTAATATAGCCTTGTCGGCTTTCTAGTTACCTATTCGTTATTCTCAAGAACTTATGTGTCTAGTATCTATCTTTGTTGATTGTGACAGGTGGCATATCTAGCCTCAGTGTTACACTTATAGATGCTATATAGTCGGTTTCTCAGTCAATCTCGAATCGAGTCCCAGTTGTGACCTACCCCAGTTCTGGGGCATGACAGTCCTTCCTCACCATGACTCATGGTGTGGTTTGTCCTCTAGGGAATCTGTTCACTTCCTCTTGGTTTTCCACTACAAGTCTAGGATATGATCTTAGGGACTTTGGGGCTGTTAGATTATCTCCCCCTTGAAAACATTCATCCTCGAAAGAAGACTAATAATGCTGAAAAGATATGGAAAGAGCTTCAATCCCAAGACTAAATGCTAAACACTGGTTACTAATGGAGTGACTGACTCTAGACTAGAATATATACGCTGAACTGATTTCATGAACCATGCATGCATGGTAAGCCATGAGAGCCACTGAGGGACATGGAATTGAGGAGAATACTAAGAAGGAAACTATTACCTCAAGCCGGAGTTGAACTGGAAGGAAATTGGTGAGGACACTTGGCCATCATGGCTGCTTCTACTTTCCAAGTAGCTCCCTCTATAAGCTAGTTCCTCCAAAGTAGTTTCACTAAAGCAAACTCCTTATTCCTCAACATACGAACTTGACGGTCAAGAATCTCAACTGGGACCTCATTCTAAGAGGTCTGATACCAAGTTTGTCACGACCCAAACATAAACTCGAATTGCAACACAGGACAAGTAGCCCCGAGAGACTCCAAGTCGACCCATTGCATGAACATACATCTAACTCAATATATAAATCGAAATACTCCACATAATAACATAGTAGAAGCATAATCATGAAATAATGTAGAAAACGAAAAGAACTTCATACACGAAAGCTGAATACTACACATAGTTTGAAATCCTCTAACATATACGATGGGTTGGTGGGACAACACCCCCACCTAACCCGACAAGTATGGAAAACAAAATAAAGAGGATAACTAATATCAACTGGTCCTCGAGAGATTAGGACTCACCACTGAACTGGATGCAAAACTTTGAGGATCAGGCTAATGGTGGGACTGAACCTAAATGTCCAAGCCCGTATCATGAAACGATACAACATAAAGTATGCGGTTAGTTATTGGAATGTACTGAGTATGTAAGGTAAGTAAAAACAAATAGTTAAAATACACAAGAGTTTATCATACTAGGACATCATGATCATAAAGTAAATATCATAATATAAACATGAGGGCTCAAGGTTTTCAAAAACATTTGTAAAACAGTCATAATCATAATAATAGGTAAAAACTTTATTAAACGTGACTTGAGACAAAATAATATGAACATGACCATGCATAAATCATGATGAACAATGAGAGGAATTGTCATAACCGCCACCATCTTGGTAGAGCCTTACATGATACCCTAACTATTTCACACTAGTGGGCATAGTCGTTCTAGGCTTGCCAGGCAAGGGACGTACAATATGTGATATCACAAAAGAGGGGATCCATTATCATTGTAATGTATCAATATGAACCTACTGTGGCACGTAGTTATGAGACACCGGCGTAGTCCTTTGAAGGCCGAGATACTCGGTGCTAGACACTACTCTCAAAAATATGCACATTAGGCTCGTATGTAAAATATCAACACCATTCAGGAGATTCATGGACAAAAAAATGTTAAAACCGTTGATCACTATTTACATACATGTTCAGCCATGAAACAAGGGCCAATGAATCGGCCAATGTCATAAATAAATAAATCATCAAACTCATGCATACTTGTAAACATGTATAAACTTGATATTTCATAAATCCATGATAAGTACTTGAGAGAAATCATATCATAAAGAATAAATCATAATTGGGATAATTTAGATCAAGATCATAAAGAAGTCATAACTTGACTATTCATAAAAACATACATAACTGGGCATAATTGAATTTAAATTCAAATAAAAGAATTTATATTCAAAATAGTCATAACATCTGCCCATAGATCATGAAACATGATTTAATACATGAAATAAATTGACCCATAGATAGATCATAGGGAATTTTACAAGAATTGGAATAAACCCCATAGAATCTGCCCATAGATCATGAAACATGATTTAATACAGGAATAAATTGACCCATAGATAGATCATAGGGAATTTTACAAGAATTGGAATAAAACCTCATAGATCTTGAAACATGCATCTAGAATTGAAATCCATGGAAATTGAGAAACGTTTTGAGCATGAGAGTGAAAGAAACACTTATTCATAGTCTCACATACTCAGGTTTATGATCCCTTGATTGTCCTTGAAGAGTCAAAGAATATTTGAAGAGGTTGAGGAAGAACCCTGTCTCTTTCTTGAGAGAATCTAACTTTTGATCTTTTTGGAGAGGGTGAGGAATTAGGCTAGGTTAAACTCTTTAATCTGACCTTTAGAAGACAAAAACAACGTCATTTAGGAGTTAGAAGCATAGTAATTTATAAAAATACCCCAAACTGCAAAACATGACCTGAACTGGGTAAAGCTCCAACGACCAACAGATTGTTTGGGGTTACAATGACCCATTCCCGAGGTTCGCATTGCCTCGTTGTTGCTTCACTAAACCGCCCATAACTTTTTACTTCCGAACTCCAATTTATGCAAGGTTAAATGCATTGGAGAGAATACTACAAGGGATTCAATTTGAGGTGTTGAATCACCCAAAAAAATTTGTAAAATGGGAGCTATTGTCATCCGGTTGGCTCTGTAAGAACTTATACAAACACTCAATCGATAAGGAGGCTCTAAACTCAACTTTGTGCTAGAGATTTCTTATGACCTTAATTTGCATCAAGTGCACTTCTTATTCATACAAATTGATCTTAACACCTTGTTTTCATAAATTCACCGACATCAGGTCTATCCATGTACTGGAAGGGTTTCAAACTTAGCCCGAAATTTTTAATAAACTAGCAGAACCAACACCCATCCGACGGGCCATGGTAACAAACAATGGACCATTTGTCCATGCATTGGTTTCCCCATTTTTCCTTCAAAACTCTCTTATTTTTCTTTAACAACCATATATAACAAACGGTTCAATCAAGCCAAGGTCCATACAATCCTCATGGGTTCTATAGCCTCTTCGACAAATTTCTAGTCATGACACAACGAGAACTTCCAATGACCCGTTGGAAACCTAAAATAAACCGTACCGAGGTTCGTTGTTTGGTTTGGGTACTATTTTCTTGCTGTTTTTTCTGTTATAAGTCTCGGGTCTGACTAAGGGAACTTTTTTGGATGTTACACCAACAAAGGGCACTTTAACTGTCCTTGCTATTATGTTATGTATGTGATTTTAAATGTGTTGGGCATGCTTTTACTAAAAGAATTTGGTAAGAAAAGCTAATCCATGATGACTAAACAAATCTAAGCTAAGAAATTTTTCCAAGGCTAGTTAGGGTAAATCAAAATGCTAAAAATGGAAATGCCTTAATGTGGTTTTTTACCTTTTCATGTACATTGTATGAAACATGTGAGGCCAAGGGGACACTTCATACTCCCTTTCGCTACACGAACGATAAGCTACCTAGTCTTTGAGCTCTAATGTCCTTCTTTTGAACACGATCTATAACCTTATTTAAACTCATATGTCATCCTCACTTTCTATAGAGTTGTACAAGTTTTAGATATAAGCATTTTAAGTGATATTTTCTAGTTTTATGTTATATGTCCTCACCTACGCTATCACCACAAAGAAGTCCTATACAAAGCCACAGATTTGGCATGTCATTTCTATTCTATATGTAATAAATTAACCCAGAATAAGCCCTATCAGCTTCATTTATGATTCTAATTGAGATTAATTTGTTTTACCTTGGTGTGGTATATTTTGGGCAAATATTATTTTTTTACTCTGTGGTACCCCAGCCTGGATGGATTTTATCTCAGCATGGTACACCGATTGGAAATATATTTTTATTTTACCTCGTTTTGGTTCTCCGGCTGATGTATATTTATTTTACCCAGTGTGGTACACCGGTTTGACGGATTTTATGGATTTTATAGTTGGCTGGCTATCGATATTAAACTTAAAGTTTTTCTTATGCATTACTTGGTTGCATTTGAACTTCAACATTGAGTTATTGTTAGATTTGGTTTCCAGGATTCCAGGTTGTTACTATTCCTTATTTCTGGCTCAGTTACCATTGATATTCATGTTTATAGTTCTCAAATTTCTACATACTAATAACATTTTATTCGAATTGATGTCCTTCATTCGGGGACCCCTCCATAATCATTCCATAGTTATAGGTAGAGGCTTAGATCGATAAATGCAATAGGATGTACAATAATGAGTAGTGGTATGCTCCTCTTTAGAGCCATGTTTGTGCTTTGGGTATTTTGAGTTTTATGTACAATATGGTATGCCGGGCCTTGTCCCGTGAATTTAAGTTTTTTTTATTCTTTAGAAGCTTAGGTGCACTATTTTGTATAAATTTTTTTGATTGCGTGGCCTTGTCTGCCATTGCTCAATATCTTTAATATAGCCTTGTCGGCTTTCTAGTTACCTATTCGTTATTCTCAAGAACTTATGTGTCTAGTATCTATCTTTGCTGGATTGTGACAGGTGGCATATCTAGCCTCAGTGTTACACTTATAGATGCTATATAGTCGGTTTCTCAGTCAATCTCGAATCGAGTCCCGCTTGTGACCTACCCCAGCTTTTGGGGCATGACAGCTCTTCCTCACCATGACTCATGGTGGTTTGTCCTCTAGGGAATCTGTTCACTTCCTCTTATTTTCCACTACAAGTCTAGGATATGATCTTTAGGGACTTGGGGTTGTTGATTATCTCCCTTGAAACATCTTATCCGAAGAAGATCAATAATGCCGAAAAGATATGGAAAGAAGCTTCAATCCCAAGACTAAATGCTAAACACTGGTTACTAATGGAGTGACTGACTCCAACTAGAATATATAGCTGAACTGATTTCATGAACCATGCATGCATGGTAAGCCATGAGAGCCACACCGAGGGACATGGAATTGAGGAGAATAGCCAAGAAGGAAATCATACCTCAAATGAGTTGAACCGGAAGGAAATTGGTGAGGACACTTGGCCATCATGGCTGCTTCTACTTTCCAAGTAGCTCCCTCTATAAGCTAGTTCCTCCAAAGTAGTTTCACTAAAGCAAACTCCTTATTCCTCAACATACGAACTTGACGGTCAAGAATCTCAATCTGGGACCTCATTCTTAAGAGGTCCGATACCAAGTTTGTCACGACCCAAACATAAACTCGAATTGCAACACAGGACAAGTAGCCCCGAGAGACTCCAAGTCGACCCATTGCATGAACATACATCTAACTCAATATATAAATCGAAATACTCCACATAATAACATAGTAGAAGCATAATCATGAAATAATGTAGAAAACGAAAAGAACTTCATACACGAAAGCTGAATACTACACATAGTTTGAAATCCTCTTAACATATACGATGGGCTGGTGGGACAACACCCCCACCTAACCCGACAATATGGAAACAAAATAAAGAGGATAACTAATATCAACTGGTCCTCGAGAGATTAGGACTCACCACCGAACTCGGATGCAAAACTTGAGGATCAGCTAATGGTGGGATCGAACTTAAATGTCCAAGCCCGTATCATGAAACGATACAACATAAAGTATGCGGTTAGTTATTGGAATGTACTGAGTATGTAAGGTAAGTAAAAACAAATAGTTAAAATACACAAGAGTTTATCATACTAGGACATCATGATCATAAAGTAAATATCATAATATAAACATGAGGGCTCAAGGTTTTCAAAAACATTTGTAAAACAAAGCCATAATCATAATAGGTAAAAAACTTTATTAAACGTGACTTGAGACAAAATAATATGAACATGACCATGCATAAATCATGATGAACAATGAGAGGAATTGTCATAAATCGCCACCATCCTGGTAGAGCCTTACATGATACCCTAACTATTTCACACTAGTGTTAGTCGTGCTCTTAGGCCTATGTGCAAGGGACGTACAATATGTGATATCACAAAAGAGGGGATCCATTATCATTGTAATGTATCAATATGAACCTACTGTGGCACGTGAAGTTATGAGACACCGCGTAGTCCTTTGAAGGCCGAGATACCGGTGCTAGACACTACTCTCAAAATATGCACATTAGGCCTGTATGTAAAATATCAACACCATTCAGGAGATTCATGGATAAAAAAATGTTAAAACCGTTGATCATCATTTACACATGTTCAGCCATGGAAACAAGGGCCAATGAATCGGCCAATGTCATAATAAATAAATCATCAAACTCATGCATACTTGTAAAACATGTAAAACTTGTTATTTTCATAAATCCATGATAAGTACTTGAGAGAAATCATACTATAAAGAATAAATCATAATTGGGATAATTTAGATCAAGATCATAAAGAAGTCATAACTTGACTATTCATAAAAAGCATACATAATCGGGCATAACCGAATTCTAAATTCAAATAAAAGAATTTATATTCAAAATAGTCATAACATTCCGCCCCATAGATCATGAAACATGAGATTTAATACATGAAATAAATTGACCCATAGATAGATCATAGGGAATTTTACAAGAATTGGAATAAACCCCATGGATCTGAAACATGCATCTAGAATTGAAATCCATGGAAATTGAGAAACGTTTTGAGCATGAGAGTGAAAGAAACACTTATTCATAGTCTCACATACCAGGGTTTATGATCCCTTGATTGTCCTTGAAGAGCTAAAGAATATTTGAAGAGGTTGAGGAAGAACCCTAGTTCCTTTCTTGAGAATCTAACTTTTTGATCTTTTGGAGAGGGTGAGGAATTAGGCTAGGTTAAACTCTTTAATCTGACCTGGGGAAGACAAAAACAACGTCATTTAGAGTTAGAAGCATAGTAATTTATAAAAATACCCCAAACCGGCAAAAAACATGACCTCGAATCAAGGGCCTAACGACCAACAGACGGGGTCGTTGCCACAATGACCATTCTGAGGTTCGTCATTGCCTGTTGTTGCTTCACTAAACTGCCCATAACTTTTTACTCCGAACTCCAATTTATGCAAGGTTAAATGCATTGGAGAGAATTCAAGGATTCAATTTGAGGTGTTGAATCACCCAAAAAATTTGTAAAATGGGAGTCATTGTCATCCGGAAGTTGGCTCTGTAAGAACTTATACAAACACTCAATCGATAAGGAGGCTCTAAACTCAACTTTGTGCTAGAGATTTCTTATGACCTTAATTTGCATCAAGTGCACTTCTTATTCATACAAGATTGATCTTTAACACCTTGTTTTCATAAATTCACCGACATCAGGTCTATCCATGTACTGGAAGGGTTTCAAACTTAGCCCGAGATTTTCTATAACCAGCAGAACCAACGACCCATCCGACGGGCCATGGTGTAACAAACAATGGACTATTTGTCCATGCATTGGTTTCCCCCATTTTTCCTTCAAAACTCTCTTATTTTTCTTTAACAACCATATATAACAAACGGTTCAATCAAGCCAAGGTCCATACAATCCCCTCATGGGTTCTCGGGGCAAATTTCGATGCCTCTCTAGTCATGACACAACGAGAACTTCCAATGACCCGTTGGAACCTAAAATAAACCGTACTGAGGTTCGTTGTTTGGTTTGGGTACTATTTTCTTGCTGTTTTTTCTGCTATAAGTCTCAGGTCTCGACTAAGGGAACTTTTGGATGTTACACCAACATGGGCACTTTAATCTGGTCCTTTACATTATGTTATGTATGTGATTTTAAATGTGTTGGGCATGCTTTTTACTAAAAGAATTTGGTAAGAAAAGCTAATCCATGATGACTAAACAAATCTAAGCTAAGAAATTTTTCCAAGGCTAGTTAGGGTAAATCAAAATGCTAAAAATGGAAATGCCTTAATGTGGTTTTTTACCTTTTCATGTACATTGTATGAAATGATGAGGCCAAGGGGACACTTCATACTCCCTTTCGTTTAAGACGAACGATAAGCTACCTAGTCTTTGAGCTCTAATGTCCTTTTGAACACGATCTATAAATCTTATTTAAACTCATATGTCATCCTCACTTTCTTATGAGTTATACAAGTTTTAGATATAAGCATTTAAGTGATATTTTCTAGTTTTATGTGTTATATGTCCTCACCTACAGTTATCAGCCACAAAGAAGTCCTATAATAAAGCCACAGATTTGGCATGTCATTTCTATTCTATATGTAATAAATTAACCTTAATAAGCCCTACGCCTTTCATTTATGATTCTAATTGAGATTAATTTGTTTTACCTTGGTGTGGTATATTTTTTGGGCAGATTATTTTTTTTACCTCGGTGTGGTACCCACTGGATGGATTTTATCTCAGCATGGTACACCGATTGGAAATATTTTTATTTTACCCCGTTTGGTTCTCCTACTGATGTGGTTTGTTTTACCCTAGGGTACAATCGGTTTGACGGATTTTATGTGATTTTATAGTTGGCTGGCTATCGATATTAAACTTAAAGTTTTTCTTATGCATTACTTGGTTGCATTTGAACTTCAAGATTGAGTTATTAGATTTTGCTTCTGTGATTCCGTGCTGTTACTATTCTCGCTTCTCGCCTGGCTATCATTGATATCTTACATGTTTATAGTTCTCAGCCCTACATACTAATACATTTTATTCGAATTGATGTCCCTTCGCCTGGGGACCCCTCCTATAATCATTCCATAGTTATAGGTAGAGGCTTAGATCGATAAATGCAATAGGATACAAATTTCCTCAACAAAGAGTAGTGGTATGCTCCTCTTTTAGGAGCCATGTTTATGCTTTGGGTATTTGAGTTTTATGTGCCAATGTGGTATGCCGGGGCCTTGTCCCGTGAATTTAAGTTTTTTATTCTTTAGAAGCTTAGTGCACTATTTTGTATAAATTTTTTGATTGTGTGGCCTTGTCGGCTTTCTATTGCTCAATTACCTTTTAATATAGCCTTGTCGGCTTTCTAGTTACCTATTCGTTATTCTCAGAACTTATGTCTAGTATCTATCTTTGTTGATTGTGACAGGTGGTATATCTAGCCTCAGTGTTACACTTATAGATGCTATATAGTCGGTTTCTCGCCTCAATCTCGAATCGAGTCCCAAGTAGACCTACCCCAGCTTCAAGCATGACAGTCCTTCCTCACCATGACTCATGGTGTGGCTTTGTCCTCTAGGGAATCTGTCTACTCCTCTTGGTTTTCCACTACAAGTCTAGATATGATCTTAGGGACTTTGGGGCTGTTAGATTATCTTCCCCTTGGAAAACATTCATCCTCGATTGCTGAGATAATAATGCCGAAAAGATATGGAAAGAGCTTCAATCCCAAGACTAAATGCTAAACACTCGGTTACCAATGGAGTGACTGACTCTACACTAGAATATATACGTCTGAACTGATTTCATGAACCATGCATGCATGGTAAATATGAGAGCCACCGAGGGGACATGGAATTGAGGAGAATACTAAGAAGGAAACTATTACCTCAAGCCGGAGTTGAACTGGAAGGAAATTGGTGAGGACACTTGGCCATCATGGTCGCTTCTGCCTTCCTCCAAGTAGCTCCCTCTATAAGCTAGTTCCTCCAAAGTAGTTTCACTAAAGCAAACTCCTTATTCCTCAACTTACGAACTTGACTGTCAAGGATCTTGACTGGGACCCTCTTTGTAAGAGAGACTACCTTTCACGCCCACACTTTCCAAAGGTACAACCAAGGTTGGATTACCAATAAGTTCTTCAATAAAGAAACATGGAAAAGACTAGATGCAACCGATCCTAACTTCGCAGGCAAGTCCAACTATATGCAATTTTGCTAAAGGGCCTCAAGAACATATAATGATTAACATAAAGGGAGATGAGTTTTCCTTTCTTATGAAACCCTCATCACCCCTTTAATGGGAGAAATTTTCAACTAAACCCAATCATCAACCGCAAATTCAAGTTGTCTTCTCCTCACATCTGCATATGATTTTTAATGGCTCTGAGCTGTTTTTAGCCTTTCCTCGATAAGCTAAACTTTCTCTGTGACTTCATGAACTGAATCACCCTATCAAGGTGATCTTAGGCCTATTTTTTATGCCCAAATGTGATTTAACACTCATTGTTTAGCCTTGTTTGTACCTTACTTTATGTATAATCTCATGAATTTTGCTTATAAATGTGTGCATGGACTAACAAATGTTATTAGCCTATGTGTAGATGCAAAATACTAAGAATGAGGCTAAATATGAAATGTCATGAGAAAGAAGGAAGCATGGAATGAAGTCCAAAGGGAAAAAAATTCAAAAGCTAAAATCTAGACTACCGTGACCACCAACGTGCCACGCCGGTAGATTGGCGTGCTAGGCATCGTGTGTGCCACACCTTGCAGGCATGCAAAGCCTGGTCATCAAGTGTGCTTGCACTTCAGCACTATGCAACGCCTGTCATTTCTCCGTGCCAATCATCGTGTCAAGATAGGTGGCTGTTAGGCACGTTCCATGTCCAAGAGAGGACATGCCAACGCTCACAACTAGTAGCCCTACAGGACAAGGCCATGTCAAGTTACCTAGTTGGCATGACCAGTAGCGTGTCATGGAGGCTTGTTTTCGATGGAAAAATTTCAGCTTCTATAAATTAAACACTTAGGTATTTTTGATATACGTCATATTCTTAGAAGAACAAGGAGGATAGGAGGAGCAACAAAGAGGACTTTACCTAGGGTTATTTGTCCTTTTTTCTCTCTTGTTTATACATGGATTGTATCTATATTATGAATTCATGTAAGACTATGAGTGTCTAAGACTCTTATTATAGGATTGAGGTCACATGACATGACGCTTTAGCATAACTCTTTTTGGTTCGCTTCTTCACTTTTGATTGTCATGCCTTCTTGCTTTACTATTCTACCGATTGATCACCATTACAAATATATTTGTGGATTCTTGTGTCAAATCCAAAATGACAAAGAATGAGAATAGACTAAGAATGCTAGAAGTGAGTTCTTGCCTTGAAACATGATTTGCATTTAGATAGAACTATACCAAAAACACCTCGCTTGATTAACAAATGAGATGATAGTAAACCCTTGAATTGATTGTCACATCACAACTCCTAGATGCAGTTGTAAAGTCAATTCTACTTTAAATGATTAAAGGTTTTAAATACCATAATCTAGGTCATTAACCCCAGAACCCTAACTCAAGATAAATGCATATGAATTAGGTTATTACATTCCCGCTCAACGAGCGTAGTTGTGAGGCTAATTCAGATAGATTTTTAGGGAGGCTATAAAGACCATAAACATGGCATTAATCTTGTGAATCTACTTTGAAGATAACTACTTGAACCAATGAGATTGATAGCTATGTGTGATTCTTGGCCTTAGTCTTGGATACCTTCTTTTTGAAATTTATTACAACTCAATTTGTTTGTCTTAGAGATTTTATAGTTAACTTTAGACTCATAAATAAACAACAAAGTCTTGGTTACTTTTCACTTGTAAAAATTGAGATTAATACTTAAGTTTTATTATTCATTGAAATCTAGTTCCTGTGGGTTCGACATGTGGCTCGCAAGAGCTACTTACTACTTGTAATGACGCGTGCATTGCACTTGTGTTGGAGTGCTAACAGTGTTTGGTGTCGTTGCCAGGACTGGGCAAAACTAGTGAATTTCTTATTTTGTGATTTCTTAAGTGCTTACAACTTGGTCTTAGCCACCAATTTATACAACTGGTCCTGCATGAAGATGGCAAAGGATGAGAGCTAGGAGAACCATACCCACAACCTAAAAGATGGTTGAGACTATAAAGGAGGGTGCCACTTCATATCCCACCTAGTAGGTTCAATAGAACAAGATTGCACTTGCAAGAGATGGCAATGAGACCAGTTCACGAAGTGGCACCTAATTTGTGATAAATGTTACTTGCGTTCAGACTGGAACCTGGAGGTAGGTTTGAGCTCAAAATATATGGTGCATTTGTCGAACAAGTGGACAATTCATAGGCTTAGAACATGAGATCCAAAAAGCATTTTTAGAACTTCTTGGAAATCAAAGGACACTTTCATCCCTACCGGGAGTGTCGACTGATTATGTTCAGCTCATGTTTTCTTGTTCTCATTACTGGGAGAAGCCAAGAGCTGGTTAAAGGCAAAACCACCAAACTCCATCACCACATGGGATGACTTTGCAAGGAAGTTCTTAATCATATTTTTTTCCATCGCATGTAAGAATGCCAAGCTAAGGAATGAAATACTATGTTTCAAGTAGAGGCCTAATGGAGAAACTTATACCTTTCTTTAAGAATGATTTAAGTCCTTATCGAGAGACTCTACCATCACCAACAAAGAAATGAAGTGTTGGCCTATACTTTTGTGGAAAGCCTTGACCCATATAGAAATTCATTAAATTTGTAGCAGGAGGTCAGAATGGGAGAAAACTTATGATGAGTTGTAGACTTTGTTGAACAAGATTACACATGGAAATCCATAGTGGCACAACGAGGCATCACAGGGAGCAGTTAGAAAAGCAATGGGAAGAATAGAGGTAGACAGTGTTAATACATTGGCAGCCAAGTTGGCATCCTTCAAGCATTAGATGATGACTCGCCTTTTGCAAGCTAAATTTGGCATAACCACATGCACAAGTAAATGAGTTCAACCAAAGCCTCCAAGCTGGTGTGAGATATGTGGAAACAACAGTCATGAGGCAGACTCTTGCAGAGAAAATCTAGAGTTAGTAAAGATTGTAGAGAATGTGCGTAGAGGCAACCAAAACTACGGAAACACCTATAATAGAAACTAGCGTAACCGCCCAACTTCTCTTGCAGAGGAAATTAGGGATATCATAAGAATTTCTAGCAGCCTCAGTAGCAGTATCAATAGTAGCATAGAAAATCTAGTGCCCAATCAAGTAACATAGAGGAGATGCTGCAGAAGATCATGGTTAACAAAATGTAGATGGTAGTGGACCAAGAAAAATGGCAGCCGAGCTCAAAAATCAATAGTTAGCTGCTATAAATTTGGAGAAGCCGATAGGGCAAATAGAAGCAGCTCAGAACACCAGGTCTCAATGGGGTTTACTGAGTGATATATATCGAAATCAAGATAGGTAATGGCCATTAGTTTAAAGAAAGGCAGAGAGGTTACCTGATGCACCCATAAAAGCAAAGAAGAATGAGGTGCAAGAAGAATTGACAAGACCAGACCATCGATCTAACAAGGGTAAAGAATAGAAAGCCATAGAGAATAAGTCACATTCAGCAGTGCCACTAATAATGAGACACTTACCACCATTCCTGTAAAAGCTTCGAATAAATAAGGAGGATGCATGTTTTAAGAAGTTCTTTGCTCTTTTCAAATAACTTCACATTAAATATTCCTCCGATTGATATTGGCTGGAAATGCCTTGTGTGGCTGGCAATAATTTCTGAAAGACGGTGGCAAACAACAGAGGTTGGTGATGGAGACTATAGGACCTGCTAAGGAGTGTAGTTCTCTAGGGATTCGAGCAAGATGCCAAAGAAGGTAAAGACCTGTGGAGCTTTACTTTTCCGGTACAAACCGGGGAAGTGAGCTAATGCGGTGGCTTGTGATTTACGGGCAGCCGTGAACTGGATACACTCCCTATCACTATTCAATACACTGATTTGGGAAAACTATGCCTATTAGAGTTATCCTACAACTGGCTGACAAGTCCAAGGTCGCTCTTGAGGAGATCATAGAGGATGTGCCTGTCAAAGTAGGTAAACCATAATTTTTTGCCGACTTTATTATTCTCGACTTTGAGGTTGATAATAGGGTACCCCTCACTTTGGGATGCCTATTCTTGGTCATAGGAGGAGTATTAATAGATGTCAGGTCCAGAAACTCGATGATAAGGGTAGATGATGAAGAAGATAAATTTAGAGTTGTTGCGCTCCAGCGCACACGCAAGCATACGCGGTCGTACAAGTAATACGTGGCCCTTTTTAAGAGTCGGATGTCGAACCCACAGGGACTGGAACAATTCTACGAATTATCAAGTTCAAGTGTTAAAATTTATAAAATATTTTGGGAAATTATAATTTAGTCTAGGGGTGATCACAAAATACTTGAGAAACAATATAAGGAGCAACTAGAGTTAAGGCCTATTACTCATGCAATGCTACAATTATCAATGGTTCGAGTATGAAAACTTCAGTTGTTGTCTCACGCCAATTAAAATGATATATCCGCTGTCTTTGAGCCTCTAAACATGACAAACTAGTCTCACACCTACATCGTTGAGCGGGGATGACGCCCCCTAATTCGCGGAGCAATTTAACTACATGGATGGTTTAAGGAGTTTGTGCTCTTGATTATGGAGTTTCCTACCTCTAATCATTTAACTGAACTTAGATTCACAACTACTTCTACGAGTTGTGATGTGATGGGTTCTAAGTTGGTGTCTAGCTCATCCCGTTTTGGCAACTGCTGGGCAAATTATGCATAATTTCTATCCTAATTATGAATCCTATCATATGTGTGCAAGAACTTTCTCCCTACATTTTGTTTTCTAGCCTGGGTTACTCTCTCAAGCTTTTACCTAAGCTTAACACATTTGTTTTCATGGCGATCAAGCATAAAACAACAATAATGAAGATTGTAAGACAAAACAACAACTAAAACTCAAACCAAGAAGGAATTCATGCAATTACAATCATCTTACATAGCCTCAACCCTAGAGGAACGGTTTTAGCTACTCAAGTTCATACAAATACTCAAAAAACATATTTAAAGTAGTGTACTTACAAGACTAATTAAAGTAGAATGAAATATAATCAATCGTAGGTAGAGTTCTTCACTTCTCCCTTCGCTCTATTTATACGGTTTCCAAGTTATTTTGTGATAAATGATTTTAGAAGCATGGTTCAGTTTATACTAAGCTGAAAAATGCAAAATTTGGCCTGTGGTGGAACAACTCCGTGGCACGAAGGCTATCACGGAGATTTTCCTCCGTGCCACGGAGCAAACACCTGTGAGGTCTTTCACTTGGTAGCCCCGCTATATAGCACTTGCTCCGTGGCACGTTGTTGAACGCCCGAATGCTTCTCCATGGCACGGAGTTGAGTCAAAATGTCCCTTTTAGCTTGTCTCATCATCCATAATCCATCCCTTAACATTTATCTTCAATATTAGGACCATTATTCACATTGAGCCCATACATTGGCAATTTAAACCTACAAATCGAGCTAATCATATTTGTTAGTCCATGGCCCCAAATTACACAAAAATAAGTTAAGAGAGTATTCTTAAATTAAGGTACAACATGGGTAAAACATGGGTATAAAACAGTATTTGGGCATGTAACCATGCCCAAGATCACTACCACACACTTAAAGCATTGTTCGTCCTCGAACAAATCCTTTACATCTCATGCATAAGGAAGACTCACAAATTACCAATTGAAGCAAGACGACTCAAATTAAGGCTACAATGATTGATTTAGATAACAAGTTCAAATAACCGCATGTTATATATATATAAACTTAATTCAAATCCAATACAACCAAGTTAAGACTTCCTAGCCTCAATAATTGACTCTACAACAACGTAAAAACTCATGCACATTAGCCAATCAAGAATTCTAACATGAATTCTATTTTCTCATACATGTGCCTCACAACAAGAGAGAGATACCCATTTTTGCACTTGCAAGTTTTTCCAATTATATAAGGGCATATGAATAAGAATTCAACTCAATCTCACAAAATTCATTACGTCATGTATTGACCCATAGCTTGCCTTTAGTGTATTACTTCCACTAATTTAGGAATATTTGAACGTAAGATCAAGTAGGACTTATTAGGTTGTAATGCAAGCTATGGATGGATAGGTACTATTCTCGCGCAATAATGGCTATCTTCCCCAAGTGCTAATACATCACACTTTCCTTAGGAATTTCAATCTTCTTACTTCACCTTTTCTCTTTTTCTCCCATTTTCTGCTTTTATTTCCCCATTTCATTAAGCACACTCAAACTGCTAGTAGAGAAGTACTTAAGCAATTATTCTCTTTCATCTTGTTTCTCGCTTTCTTTTCCTTTACTCCTTACTAACTCTTTGCTCAATTTTTTAAAAGTGCACCTCTAGTCTTTCCTCCAACTTGCACAACCACTATTTTTCTTCTCATTCCAACTTCTCCTCCTTAACTTCTTTGTAATTTCACATAAGCTCTTAGGAATTTTGGATCAAATTCAAGGCTAATGAAAGAAAAGGGATTAAGCTTATGTTGTAGCTATCAAAGAATAGGCTTAAGGCTCAATGGGGCTAACTAGATGAGATTCAAGGCAAAGTAATTTACTTGGATAAAAATTAGGCCTAACTCAAAGAAATGCCTAAATCATCTCCTACAATCGACATCCTCATTTCGTTTTGTACACACACTAAAAAGGTTGTAGACACTACCTAATAGTATGAATATTACAAAACCTTAACTCAACTCGTGGCTCAATTCAAGACAAATTCAACAGACTCTTACTCGTAATCACAAGAATTCAAAATTAAAGTTTTAAGCACAAAGAGTCATTCAAGAGCCTAGGTGTCTCAAACAAGAGTTATACAACCGGTTAACATGCTTCTCAATTAAAATCACTTGCATCTACAATCGTGCATATAGCACATAAATAACATCAATCCGCTAATTAGTTAAGGGTTCAAAAACAAAACCTATAGACTAATTTTCCCTCAAGACTGTCGTCATCCTAACCCATCACCGGGAAAAGTCCCTAACTATGATTGAAGAGTTATGTACAAAAAAAATGAAATTTTTTTATTTCTTTGCCCAAAGTGCCCCCCGCCTAAAGGAACCAAAAATAAAACCAACGGGTAAAATCATGCCTAAATCGAAAATTCTCCGTCAACCAATACCTATCAAGCACTAAATTCACCCGAAATCATTAAGCACAAATTTTTAAATCCTCACCCCACACTTTAATCATGCCATGTCTCCAAAGCATCTAATTAAGATTTAAAAAGGGTGAGCTGCTCCCGGGGTCTCTAAGCCTAGCTAAAACATGTTTTTCTTCATTTTTTTAGCAAGTAGGTATTCGACCCCACACTTTCCCTCTTTCATGCTTATTAGCTTCCTCCTCCAAGGGTAATCGATTCTCCATCCGTGCTTAATTTTCCACCAAAATTAATAACAAGATGAAAATAAACAAAATCAACACAAATGAAAAAAACAATTAAAATTGTACTGGTGGTACCCTTGGGTTGCCTCCCAAGCAGCCTCTTATTTTACGTCGCGGCACGACGGATCAAGTTTCACCACTTTTCCTCCACTTTGAGGATAAGGAATCTCACCACTAATTTCTTCTCCGCTCTCTTATGCTCCATGGGTGGTGGTAAAAAGTTAAGAGCATGTGAAGTTTGAAAATAAGGGTCAACTTTAAATGGACATATATCCAAATATATAATGATTCAGAGGTCCTATAGCCTATCAAATGAAAGATATTTGAGTCTCGTTTACAGGAAAAAAAACTGCTCGTTAATCGAGTTCAGAGCAAAAAGTTATGCTTGTTTGAAGACAACATCAAGCGACTGAAAACGCCCATGCGCCATGACGCCCAGATGCGTAAACAGCAGTCGCGCGCACGCGAGGGCATCGCCGCATGGGCGTCGCACGCGGGCACCGCCCAACCTGCCTATATGAAGTAATTTTGAGCTAAAAAGGTAATTTCTACTCCATTTCACCTCATTTTTTTTTCAAAATTCGCATAATTAAGAGCTCTATCCAATGGTGAAAACAAATCCCAGGTAATAAATTGTATGGATAGGTCAAATTTCCTTATAGTCCAAGCTTGGAAAGGGTTTCTTATGTCGTGAGCTTCTAATCGTCGAGTTGCTGCGTGTTTGGCTGCCAAGATGCTGCATTTTTGGGCAGTAGGTAGGTGAAGTTCTACCTCCATATTGGCGAGAGTTGAGTACAAAAGGAGGTGGTATTTTTACTCTTTAAATTATCATGAATTAACAAGTTATTGTTGAAGTGAAGTTGGAACTTATGTGTTGCTTGGGTGTGTGTTGTTGCTGTGGTTTTGCAGTACGGTTGCTACATTTTTGGAATGGAATTTAGCTGAAGAGGAACCCCATATGGGCAGGTGTTATACATAAGTGAAAGGTAAGTGTTCCTAATTGGTTTATCCGCTCAAATTCGCAAGCTAAAGTAAGGAAATGACATAAAGTCAATATGTGTTTTATGTGATATTTGACTGAGGTTTCTGCCCGTTTTTGGGAGGTTGTTACAGCTGTATAGATGCTGGAATTTATCCAAAATATGGAAGGAATACACCACACCTTTGGGGAGGTTAAACACCAAAAGCACGTAAGCGAAACTCTCTTGAATTGCCTCAAGTTTAAGACGCCTAAGGTACGTAGGCTTGCTGAAAATTATATTATGATGTGGTTGTTTGGTTGTACGTTTTGGGACATGAATTTTGACTGGGAACTTGGCATAAACCAGTACTCATTCCATGTAGTGTAAGTAAGGAAGTTGAAGGTGTCGGAGTTTCTAGCAAGCGGAAGAAATTGGCTAAAAAGACGCGACGAAGTGAGGTATGTAAAGGCATCCCTATTCTTATTTTCCAAGCACGAAATCTTGTTGTTGATCGGGCCAATGTTCCTATGTTTTGTGTTCCTATTGAGGCATACATGATTCTGCCCAAAGTATTAGAAATACTTCATAGAAGGCTTGAAGAGTTAAATATGCTTGCAGTGAACGAATGTGAAGTGGAAGGCGTAATGTTTACGATTATGGTTGTAGTTGTAAATCGAGTTTGATGTCCACTCAGCATGGGCACCGTGAGCTGGTCCTTTATATTATTTCATGCATGTGGTATCAATGTGTTCAAAATTCTAGTTTCTATGTGAAATTTGTAAAAAGGCAAGAAGATGACACGCAAACGAACTTAACACTAGAAAACAATTTTAAGCTAAATAAGAATAAATGAGAACAACGAAATGAAAATTCCTTACAATAGTTATCCACCTTCTTATGAACATGTTCTAAGGCATATAAGGCCAAGAGGAGATTCCTTGATTTCTCTCCCTTTGTCTAATTGACTAGTTAACAAGTTTTCAAACAAACCGATACGTTGAACTTGAAAGATAGAACTCGAATGTGTAAATTATTGATATTTCTATGAAACCATCTTTTTGGGAAGGTTATACAAAGTTT
>JACEIK010007227.1:0-11776 GCA_018107945.1 Datura stramonium
CCCCTGACCTAGATGCGGGGCAATCCCTAAGACACTTGAATTCCCTTTCCTGCTTCCTCTCTAATCTGATATGAGTAGAAATGAAGTTTTTAGGAATGATTCCCCTTTAAAAGACCTGGTCCAGAACTCAAAACGACGTAGTTTAGGTCTTAGGAGGGTAGGAAATTACGAGAAGGCCCTTACTAATTCGCAAGAAATAACTGTCAGGTGACCCTAATGGGCGACCTGATGATTCATTGCCAAGAGAAACGGGTCGTCTGGTCTTTTCATCAAGTCCACTAGAAATTTTCCTTTGGCTCTTAACGGAGGACATGACGACTCGTCCCCCGGTGATACGACTTGTTATGCCCTTTCGTCAAGCACACTGCCTCGTTGTTCAAGAAGATTCAATTAGCTTGGTAATGGCCCTCCTAACGGGTCGTTAGGATGGACGAAGACTCATTCGGTACCATCCGTTAAGTACAATGGATAGGCCTTACTATCATACTCTAGTACCACCCCACGACTGACATGACGACTCTTGGTGTCTGACCACGAGTAATTACATTGCCCTTGGGGACCCTGAGTCCCTCATCATCCAAGGCATTCCCCATGAGTCACTTGATGACTCGTTTGGGCTCCTCACGAGTCGCTAAGTGATCCGTTCTGCAAATGCTGCAACATTTTCCAGTTTTTCTCCTGATTCACTTTCGGACTTGGTCCATGGGTTCTCGGGATATAACATTCATCTCATGCACCTTCAGTTGTCTTGAAGCATATGCGATGACCTGTCTTTCCTGCATTGACACAGTACCTAAGCCAAATCGTGAGGCATCACAATAAACTACAAATTTTTTACCATCCACCGGTAGTGCTAGGATAGGGATCGTGGTTAACAAGGTCTTAAGCTTTTTAAAGCTCTCCTCACACGCTTCTTACAACTAAAAGGGCACATCTTTCTTAGACAGCCTTGTCAACTTAGAGGAAATAGCTGTGAAACCCTTCACAAACTAGAGATAATAACTTGTTAGCCCCAAAAAGCTACAAACTTCCGTCACTGTGGTGGGTCTAGCCCAATTTCAGACTACTTCCACCTTCTGCAGATCCACCTTGGTCTCTTCCTTGGACACTACCTTTCCCAAAAAGGACATGGTTTTTGACCAAATTTCACATTTAGAAAACTTTGCATACAGCTGCTTCTCCTTTAGTAGACCCAAGAAAATCCTTAGGTTATTCTCCTATTCCTTTTTAGTCTTAAAATATACCAAAATATCATCAATAAACACGATTACAAAAAGGTTCAGGTAGGTCTGAAAATACCATTCATCAAGCTCATGAAGGCTATTGGAGAATTAATGAGTCTGAAAGATATAACCAAGAACTCGTAATGCCCATATTTAGTATGAAAGGCTCTCTTCAGAATGTCCTCAGCCTAAATTACTGGTGATACCCTGACCTCAAATCTATCTTTGAGAACACAGTTGCACCCTGAACCTGATCAAATAGGTAATCTATATGAGGAAGGGGATATTTATTCCAAATAGTAACTTTGTTTAATTGATGGTAGTTTCTAAACATACGCATGCTACCGTCCTTCTTCTTCATAAATTACACTGAGGCATGTCACAATCTGAATCTACACCCTGGACATGACATAGTGCCTAGAGTCACACATGACCCCAAGATAACCCATTACATAGCATAATACTAACATAATCTGAATTAAATAGAAAATTTAGTGGAAACTAACTGAGTTTATAAAAAATTACATAAGCAAATACTCAAATAGACTGAATACTAATATAACTAGATAAAAACTGAGTCGTAAGCTAAAATTCTAATACTCTGCCTGAAATCCTCTACTACTGATGAGCTACTGGGACAAGTTCCCATCTAAATCCAAAATCTATAACTAAAATAAGATGACCGAAATAGAGGAAATAACTCTAGTCCTCGAAAGATGAGAACTCACCACTAACAGTTGTTATCAATCGCTGGAGCGAATCTAACTGCTATAATGTTCTTGAGTACCTGGATCTATATCATAAAATGATATAGCATAGATAGTATGTGGTCTGTACTTTGAATGGATTGAGTATGTGAGATATGCAACTAAAAACATGGGCATGCTAGTAAAATCTGAAGATATAGCTGAACTAACATGCAATGACCCTATCTGAATGCATTAATATTGTACATGTAGCAATTAAATATGAAAACTATAAATTCTTGTAAAAACTGATTTTTAGGGTCAAGCACATATACCAAAGTCAGAAAATGAGACTAAACTGAAGAATGTGATAGTACTATGGAAGAGTTTGTTAACCAACATATAACTACGTGAGCTAAACATGGAATTTGATGTTTTACTCCCCACCGATAGGGCCCATTGTACCTTGCCAGGGTATAGTGACTAGTCTATGTGATCACTAACTGAGGCTCATTCGGGATAATAACCTATGGTGCCATGTAGTTCTAAGAACTTGGATGCACTGAACCCCGGCCTACTCGGTGGTAAGTGTTACTCCTAACTGAATACTAACATATGCATATATACTGATATACTGATAGCTCAAAAAATAATGTCCTAAGACTAAGTCAGAACTACTTATCTAGAAGTGTCCCGAGAGCCTAAAGGACCTGATAAATTGATTATATCAAAATACCGATACTACTGTTATTTCTAATAGCACTGTATATACTGAGAATGTTGTAAATATTGTAAGGCATAAAATCATAATTCTTGTGACAATCATGTGTACTTTGGTAAATCAAGCCAACTGAGATCATACTAGTTCATGAAGTAAAATTCTCTAAAGACATGCCAAAAATTAGGATTTATAGGATACATTCCACAAGATAAAAATGACATTATGAATGTTGTATACTACTAGTCATGGGAACTTTGGAGCATAAGGAAAGGATAAGGGAAAACAATCATGGAATGAAAACCCTAAGATATGAGTTCTAGAGAAAATTAACTTACTAGGGTTTCTGAAATTCTTGGGACACAAGGGTGGAACAGAACCCTTGTTGAAGTCACACATACCTGCAGAAGAAAATCCCTCTAATGGAAGCTTGATTTATGAACTTTGAGGAAGAAACCTAGTTAGGCCTTAAGAGAAAGCTTGAACTTCTATGGTCTGTTCTTGAGAGTCTGAGAGAGAATGAGAGGGAATAATTGATAAATCACCTGCTCGGTGCTAGACTCCTCTCCCAAAACATGCAATGCTCAACATCGTATATAACGAAGCTCAACATCTCCTATTGACGAAGTTCAACATGAAATCAAGCATAAACTCAACATCGTGTGAAAATGAAACTCAACATTTTCTATTGACAAAAATCAATAATGAAATCATGCATGGACTCGACATCAAGTGAAAACGAAGCTCAATAATAACATACATCACAATTTACAAATTCTTGCATATGAGAAGCTTTATTTCGAAACATACCAAAAGCTGAAATATAAGTGAGAGCATCTACTCAAAAATCATGTGGTAAGCTTTCTTTAGAGATACTACATCATCATACTTGATACAAGGGCCTTTCCATAAACTCTATCATGCTTGGATCTAGTCAATTCATTTTGAAAACAATATCATAAAATCGTGGATAGCTTTAGAAACATGCTTTTCATCATCAAATCTCATCATCATCATACATTCATCATCATTCTCTTCTTTCAAAAACTTTTCATCCATAGCCATTAAATCTCATAATTTATAAAAAACAAATTTTGATTGAAAACAATTCAAAATCTGCCCAAGCTTCACAATTCATGAATAGAAACATAATCTAACTGTATCCATGTATAGAATCGAAGAATTATGCAATTGGGTAAAAACCCCATAACTTGATCATAGGAATTTCTCACACTTAGCTAGAGATTTGGGCATGGGTGAGGAAGGAAACACCCACTCATAACCCTACATACCTGTAAGGGATAGACTCCACCATTTCTCTAATTTCCCAAGAAGAAATTATATGGAAACCTTGAATCTAGCCTTTATTCACTTCTTCAACCTCTCAAGTTTAGATGCATGGAAAGAAATAACTTAAAATAGGTTTTCCCCTCCTTAAACCCAATGAAACGAGTCTTAAACGACGTAGTATAGGCCCCTAGAACTTAAGAATGATGAAAATACCCTTACTGAAATTGCAGAAAAGTTGACCAAACAACGGACGACCCAACAGGTTGTTGGAGGATACCACGACCCGTGGTATCTTTCCATGCTATGCACTGCCCAAGCCTTCTCTCGAAATCAGACCATGGGTAGACAAGATGAATCGTCCTTAGGTCTAACGGGTGGTTTAATCAGTCATTGATTGCCCTTCTGAACCTTTTGAACTTCCCCACGATGAGTCTCATCATGACTCGTCATTGGCTCCAACAGATCGTGGTATCCGTCCATCAAGTCCACTGGAGATTTAGGTTCCCTTACCATGAATCAAAACAATGGATCATTGCAAGACACGATGGGTCATTGGATAACCTGTTATATCCCCAAAATGCTAAGTCCATCTCTTACCACGACAACGAACAATGACTCATTATTTCTTACAATGAGTCGTTACATCAATCGTTACTTCCACTGCCACCCAAACACTTGAACCCACGAATGCTAATGATGGATCGTGGTTTGAAACCACGAGTCGCTACTCCACTCGTCCTGTGCTATTTTCTTCTAGTTTCTGCAGATTTCAGATTTAAACTCCCAAGTCTTATTCTTAGGCACCATCAGGGTATTACAATTTGGTTCATCAAGTCCATAAAAGCTATAGGAGCATTCATTAGTCCAAAAGAAATAATAATAAATTTATAGTGACCATACCATGTTCTTAACGTTATCGTCATAATGTCACATTCTTTGACTCTAAGATGATTATAGTCCAATCTGAGGTATATCTTTGAAAAATAGCTAGCTCCCTGAAGTTGGTCGGACAAGTCTTCAATCCTGGGGATGGGATACTTATTCTTGACTGTGACCTTGTTCAACTGACGATAGTCAATGCATATTTTGAGGGTACCATCCTTCTTTTGCATGAATAGAACTGGGGCACCCCATAGAGATATATTGGGTCTGATGAAGCCTTTGTATAAAAGGTCTTTTAGCTATTCCTTCAACTCACTCCACTGGAGCCATTATGTACGGAGGAATTGAGATAGGCTGGGTATCTAGAATAAGGTCTATTCCAAAATCAATTTCTCGTTCGAGAGGGACTCCAGAATGGTCTTCAGGAAATGCATTTGAGAACTCATTTATGATTAAAACTAACTGAAGAGTTGGGGATTCAGAACTAGAATCCCTAACCCAAACTAAATGATAGACGTGCGAACTAAATGATAGATGTATCCCTTAGAAATTATTTTTCTAGACTTAAGGTACGAGATAAACCGACAATTAGTCTCTGAAGTACTCCCCTTCCACTCTAGGACTAGTTCATCAGGGAACTAAAACCTAACGACTCTAGTTCTACAGTCCACTGAGGAATAGAAAGAGTAAAACCAGTCCATGCCAAGAATAATGTAAAAATCAACCATATCTAACTCTCTAGATCGACTATGGTGACTCTCTGCAAAATTGTGATCGGGCAGTTACTATATACCCGACTGACTATAACTAACTCATCAATAGGAGTAGAGACTGGGAAGGGTTCTGATAGGATTTCTGGACTAATACCAAACTTAACTACAACGTAAGGAGTCACAAAGGAAAATGTTGCTCCTGGGTCTAATAAGGCATAGGAATCAATATGGAAGATTCTTACCATACTTCGTACATGTTGGGATAGTGCGACTGCTGGAAACATGACTCTAAGACTGAGAGCCTAATGCATTACCTTTCAAATCATTACGGGGTCTAGGGGAAGCAGCACTAGCTGAAGAGGATGCTAAAGATCTCTACTGATGCTGCAGGCGATTTCAACCACCCGATATGTACGATGAGTATTCATCCTGTCTGGTTCTGAACCACTTGCTCTCCCTCTCCTTTTCTTTTATCTTTTCCTCCCCAATTTACTGGACATGGATTATAATCCTAGAATTGTCTATGTCGCTGATGAGCATGGCGGTCCTGCACTATTTGACCACCGGTCTGACACTATTTACATAAACTTTCTCATCCGAGCCCAAGGTTCAGCTACCATCTACGGAGCGTATCTCAATAGTTAAGTGAACTTTAGGGCGTACTCTTGAATTTTCATGGAGTTCTACTTCAGATTGACGAACTCCTATACCTTTGCTTCCCTCAGCTCACGGGGAAAGAATCTATTTAGAAACACTATTACGAATTCATCCCACTTCACTAAGCTTGCACCAACATGCCTTCCTTCTTACCATTGTCTATAACATATCTGATCCACTCCCTTCAACTGGTAGGCAGCCAATCTACACTCTCAACTGAAGTAACACCTATAATTCGAGTGGTCTTCCAGATCTCTAAAGTATTGTGGGTCCTCATCAACCTTAGACCCATGGAACTCTAGGGGATTTATCTGAGTGAAGTCCCAAACTCTAGAAACAACTGCCTTCCCATTTGGGTTAACCAGTGCAATGGCTTGCCGATTAACTTGGTTGGTCATATCTTGGGCAAGTAACTGAAATACAACCCTGAACTCAGCAGGAGTTACTTTCTCATTCAGAAGGTATATTGGAGCTAGTGGCTGATTTCCATTCCCGTTTCTCTATCCATTAGCTCTTCTAGGGGGCATCGTCACTGTAAATGTGTAGAGCATGATTTAAAAGTAGAATTTATAGTTTCATTCTCTATTGCCCGATAAGAATCATAAAAGAAAAGGAAAATTTCATAAAACTTCTTGTAGCCTCTTTCTCGTTAGTGTGGCACTCTTCATACCCATGAAAAAGACTTTACTTAACATGGCTTTATGATACCCTAGGACACACCTAACCTGATGCTCTGATACCAAGCTCTTTATGACCCGAGTCTACACCCTGGACGCAGCATGATACCTAGAGTCACACGTGACCCCAAGCTAACCCATGGCATGGCAAAATACAAACATAATCTAAATTATATAGAAAACTGAGTCAAAGCTAACTAAGTTATTAAAACACTACATAAGTAAATATTGAAATAGACTGAATACTAATATAACTAGATAAACATTGAGTTGTAGTTGATATTCTAATACTTTGTCTGAAAGACTATTACTGATGAGCTACTAGGACAGGTCCTGAGCTAACTCCAAAGTCTGTAACTAAAACAAGATGGCTAAAATAAAGGAAATAACTCCAGTCCTCGAAAGATGAAGAATCACCAGTGACAACTGCTGCGAACCACTAGAGCGAATCTAACTGGGATGATGTGCCTAAGTACCTGAATCTATATCATAAAATTATATAGCATAGAGAGTATGTGTTAGTACTTTGAATGTACTAAGTATGTGAGTTATGCAATTAAAAACATGGGCATGCTAGTAAAATATGAAGATATAGCTAAAATAACATGCAATGACCCTATCTAAATGCATGAATACTGTAAATGTAGCACAAAAATCTAAAAATACTGTAAATGCTAGAAAAATTGATTTTTAGGGTCAAGCAAATATACTAAAGTGTGAAAACTAAAACTGAACTGAAGACTGTAATTGTACTATGGGGGAGTTTGTTAATCGATATTTAACACATGAGCTAAATTTAGAGTTAAATGGTTACTCCCCATCGATAGGGCCCGCTATACCTTGCCACAATATAGTGACTGGTCTATGTGATCACTTATTGAGGCCCATATGGGATAATAACCCATGGTGGCACATAGTTTTGAGACCTAGGTGCACTGAAGCCCAGCCCACTTGGTACTGAGTACTACTCCCAATTGAATACTAACATATGCATATATACTGATATACTAATAGCTCAAAAACTAATGTCCTAAGACTAACTCAGAATTACTTATCTAGAAGTTTCCTTAGAGCCTAAAGGACCTGATAAACTGATTATGACGAAATACTGATAATACTATTATTTTAAATAACACTGTATATATTGAGAATGTTGTAAATATTGTAAGGAATAAATGCATAATTCTGGAGAAAATCATGTGTACATTGGTAAATCAAGCCAACTGAGATCATACTAGTTCATAAAGTAAACTTTTCTAAAGTCATTCGAAAATCAGGATTTATAGGATACATTCCACAAGCTGAAAATAACATCATGAATGTCGTATGCTATTAGTCATTGGAACTTTGGAGCATAGGGAAAAGATAAGCGAAAACAATCATGGAATGAAAACCCTAAGACATGAGTTCTAGAAAAGATTGACTTACTAGGGTTTTTGAAATTTTTATGACACAAGTGTAGAAGAAAACCCTTGTTGAAGTCCCAGATACCTGCAGAAGAAAACCCCTTCAATTGAAGCTTTAATTATGAACTTTGAGGAAGAACCCTAGTTAGGACTTGAGAGAAAACTTGAACTTCTATGGTCTATTGTTGAGAGTCTAAGAGAGATTGAGAGGGAATGATCGATAAATCACCTAAATCCCCTTCCAAATTACCCCAATACATATAGTTTAGGAGTTAAAATGGTGGGGAGTTATGAAAATACCCCTGGCAATTTGGACTAAAAATTGCCCGTCAAGTCCCAATGAGTCACACAACGGGTCACTGGTTATCACCACGACTCATTGTGATCAGTCGTTACCTCTGGACCCAAGTCCACTTCTTTGATCTTCTTCCAATGAACAGGTAGAATGATCTGTCCTTTGATATAACAATTCCTTTTTTGCACCCATCGTTACTAGAATTCTGAACACTTTCAAAAGTCCACCTAATGGTTCATCAGGAAGACTCATTACTTCCTCCAATGACCTGTCAAGTGGCTCATTGGTTCGAGAGAAATTTTCAACAACTTTTTGATTTTGTCAGGATGAGAGACTTAATGACTTGTTACTTCCTCTAATGGATCATTATATGACTCGTTAAGTCTGGATAAAGGAAATTGCAAAAGATGACAATGACTCTTCTAATGGGTTGTTGGTTCTGACAATGGCTAATTTGGCGAGTCGTTCTGAGGTTAAATTTCATGTTTCCTGCTGGCTCTCACTCCATGTTTGGGGCCTGATCTTAGGAACTTTGGGGGTGTTATAGGGTACCTTATGGAGAGATACTCGGGTGAATAAACCCTTTACTAAGAAAATCCTGTAACTTCTTCTTGAGTTCTCTCAAATTTATTGCTGCCATTCTATATGGAGGTATGAAAATAGATCAAGGCCCTAGCTCTAAATCTATCCAAAAATCAATATCTCATTCTGGTGGCATGCCAGGAAAATCCACTAGAAACACCTCTAGAAACTCACAAACTACTGGAACAGATTCTTTGGAGGGACCCTCTAAACTAGTATCCTATATATCGGCTACGTAAGCCAAACACCCCGCCCTATCAGTTTCTGGGAACAGATATATGAAATGAGTTTCTTGGGGAAAGGCTACAATCCTCCTTCCACTTCAATCGAGTTATCTTGAGCATTGTGATGGTGATTGTCTTAGTATGGCAATCCAAAATGGCATGGTAAGGGGAAAAATAGCTTATTCCGAAGATAACATCAATTTCTGCCGCGTCTAAGATTACCAAATCCACCTGTGTATCATAACCTATAAAGCCCATCTAATATGTACAAATAGACTCTATCAGTAATCACAGAATCCCCAACGGGTTTTGATTCATTAATCAAAGCATCAAGAATATTACAAGCAAGATTCAACCCCACAGTAAAATAGATAGACACATATGAAAAAGTAGAACCAGGATCAAATAAAGCAGTATCCATTTTGTCACATACAATAATAGAACCTGTGATGACTGCGTCAGAGGCCTCTACCTCAGGTCGATCAGAAAATGCATAGATGTGAGCCTAACTACCTGCTTGAGATCCGCCCCTGCTGGGCTGTGTACCCCCTCTACCTGACTGAGTACCACCCATTCCTGTCAGAGCACCCCCCACAAGGCTGAGTGCCACCTTTGCCTGCAGAATGACCACCATGCCTATGTTGTAGGCGATGCTTGCTGAATTCACTACCTCCCCTCCCTGCGGTAACTAGAGCGCGGGGAGCTGGGTGTGGAAGAATTTTCCCGCCCTGTCCAAACCTGGGACACCATTTATGGATGTGAACGTACTTTCCAAACTCATGACATACCTTATGAAGCACTGGCATTTGGGAAGGAACTGTAGAGATAGGACGAGACCTGAAATATGAGCAAACCATCTAAGTACTCCCCCCTATACTTGAAGGGTGCTACCCCCGGTTCATACCTGCATAGCTGACTGAACAGGACACCCAAAGTAGCCCTAGGGAATCGGATCCCTAGCAAAAGAACTACTGAAGTTACCCACCTTTCGAGCTTTCTTCTCAGCATTTTTGGCATAGCCATCTTGCTTAACCCCTCCATATTGTTTACAAACTCCACCACTTCTTGGAATGTCTTACATGCTGACCATCTACAAAGCAGATAACTAGAGTCCTCTCCTCCTCTGTGGGTAGTAATGGCAGGGCATACCTGGACAATGAGTGAAATCAGGCCTCATAGGTTGCAACTGAGGAGGTTTCCAACTCAATGTAGGTGAACTAGTCTCGCCTCCAGTCTCACAGGGTATGAGGCATATACTTCTCAAGAAAAGTCCAGTAAAGTTGGGTCCATGTCAATGGTGTTGACCCCGCCGGCCCCATCAGCTAAAAAGTAACAAACTCCACCCCATACTTCTCTACTTCCCCTATATTTTGAAGTCTTTCATTACAGTCTATGATGAACTCGTAGGCGTCTACCTTAGTTCCATAGAATGCAGGAGGCTTCATCTTCATGAATCTCTAGAATAGATCATGCTCTTCTCCAGTCATCATCAGTCCAGTCACCGGCCTTAGAAACATAATATCCTCGGAGATGTCATCCATGTAGGAGATATAGCTGCAACATGTTGTACCCTGAGTTCTGCCCTGTTGGAGTTGCAGGTGCCATTCCATTACCCATGAGCCTTCTCCAAAGATTTAGTACCTGAGCCAGGACCTCAGAAAAAGTCGGATCGGCCACAACACCTTTTTGTATTGGTACCTCTACCTCTACTACCACCTCCACTTGAACATCTGGAGGTATTGGGGCTTCCAACTTCTCTCAGACAGGATCAGTGACATGGACCCTTCCTCTGGTAGAAACAAACCTTTGCCTATGACCTCACCCTCTAGCCCGTTCTCTGCCATGAGTTGCAGCTGCAACCACTAGCTTTAGGGCCTCTTCTCGAACTCCTCATGCGCATGTCCTCACAATCTGTGAGAGAAAGAAAGAAGTTGTTAGATAACAAGTTGGATCACCAGATACCAATTGGAATCAAGTAATAGCATGAAAGAGAGAAATAAGGGAGTTTTCTTAATGTCCTTCAGCCTCCTAAGGATAAGTAACGGACGTCTCCACACCTATCCACGAGACTCTACTAGACTCATACTCGTACAATGAGATCAACGAACCTAGGCTCTAATACCACCGTTGTCATGACCCAAGTGGCCATGATTGGCACTCACACTAATGCCCCCAGTCGGTGAACCAACGCGTTTCAACTAACTCATTCAAGTGTAGCATAAAATAAATACTCTCGATTAAATAGCGTAAGTAATGAAATATGTAAGGAACAAAACATTAACCAAATTCAATTATCTCATCCCCAGAACACTAAAAGTTATTGTACTGCAGGACATCTACCTAAAACACAGTCTATAAGGAAATAACTAGAATAATAAAATAAGTCAATGCCAGGAAAAAAAAAAAAAGACATCTTCTTCAGG
>JACEIK010007227.1:33046-45052 GCA_018107945.1 Datura stramonium
GTCATATTAGTCATTTATGGAATCGGTTATGTATGGATAGAGCATGAGGTTCTTATATCACAGAAATGTAGAATAAGGTCTCATGATTCTTTAATTGGATAGGAGTCGAAATATCCAATTCATAGACGATTAATTCCTAACTAGCAACCGAAGAGAAGATTAGCTGATTTGAATTAAGAAATTACATCCTTGCATGCTTTCCTTAACCTCAGCTTGTTCATTGCTATTGTTCAGACTTCAAATTATAATCTTTACTTAGGTTCTTATTACTTATTAATCTTGAATCATAAAACATTATTTGTTTGGTTGTCTACATTCATAGAGATATCGTTCGCTAACACTTATGTTAATTACTACCGTAGTTTAGTCTCTGTGGGATCGATACTTGGCTTGAAATAAAGCCACTTTACTACTTGTACGACCACATGCACTTGCATGTAGTTTGGCTCGAACAGTTCTTTAGACGGCTATGACACTTTCAGATAAGCAGCTCTTACTAGTCTTAGAACCACCAGTACCAGTTTTAGTTTGTTCTTTAGACGGCTATGACACTTTCAGATAAGCCGCTCTGGCCAGTCTTAGAACACCAATTTCAGTTATCCAGTATGATAAAACTCTTAGGGTACTGCCAGATTAGTACCCTTGATCTAGTATTGGACCCCAGCTTCGAGCTATCAACTTAGTAATCAGATTAGGACTATCTTGTAGGAGTAGGACTTAGCACCGAGAGGACCAGGGTTCTAGCGCACCAGGTTTCCAAAACTACATTGCCATCATAGGTTATTAGCCCAAATGGGCCCAGACAGTAATCTCACAATTCATGCCTTTATACCCTTGCAAGGTATATTGGGTCCTATAGATAGGGCGTATACATCGAATTTCACGTTTAGCTCATGTTTTTATATGTTGGTTATAGACTCTTCCACTTGTTAGTATAGTCTCAATTTAGTTTAGCTCAGTTCAGTATATCAGTCCCAAGACATGTTTACGACTATCAACCAAGGTCAATATTGACCATATCAGTTATAGGTCAGTTTTATTAGCTTACAGTATTCATTTGGTCATTTCATGTTATTTTAGTACAGTTACCTATTCTTTCATGCTTATTATATCTCCCACTTACTTAGTATATTCAAAGTATTGACGCATACTTTCCATGTTGTATCGTATTATGACACAGGCGTAGGTTCTCAATCCCAGCATCATCAGTAGATTCTTTTGATGATATCAACAGCAGTTTCATTGGGTGATTCCTCATCTTCCAAGGACGATATTTTCCTTCAATCAGTTTTATTTAGACAAATTTTAGAGTTAGCTGTGGGCTTGTCCCAACAACTCATCAGTTAGTAGTTGGATTTCAGGCATAGTTATTCAGTATTTTTGCCAGATATATTGACTATTTTCCAACCAGTTTTTATTGAATGATTATATTGTTATAAAGCTTCCGCTTATGTTTATTTAGCTTACCAGTGTAATGATAGACCATCTGTTAGCTTGAGGTCACTTGTGACACCAAGTACCGTGTCTCATCCAGGGTTTAGAATCGGGTCATGACAAACTTTGTATTTAAGAACTACGTTTAGAGTATCCTAGGATGTCTGAAAGCCGCGTCAAGTAGAGTTCTTTTCATGGGTGTGAAGTGCCACACTTATGAAGGGGAGGCTACGAGGTGTTTTTAGGAAAAATCCCTTCTATTCATACTCCTTATCAAGCGTTAAAGTTTAATCCCACAAATGCCTTCCTAACTCGTGCTCTATTTGTTTCAATGAGTATATGCCTCGAATATACGAAAATGGAAGGAGGGTTGACAATGCTAACCGACCTGCCCCACTAGCTCCAGCAGCCCCTCAGGACGATCCGGTGTCCTCAGCAGAATTCTAAGTGGCAATCTAGCTGCTGGCTCAAACGGTGACTACTCAAGTGAACCAACAAGTGGTCCTAGTGAATACAAACGGGTCTGCAGTAACTACTAGAGTTTGGGACTTCACCCGAATAAAACCTCTAGTTTTTCATGTATCCAAGGTGGGAGAGGACCCCCAGGAGTTTGTAGATGAGGTGTGGGAGATCACCCGGATTATGGGTGTTAGTTCCGCGGAGTGTGTTGATCTGGCTGCCTACAAATTTAAAGGGGTATCTCATATTTGGTATGACCAATGGAAGGAAGGGTGGCCAGTAGTAGTAGGGCCAGTAAATTGGGAAGAGTTCACCACAACATTTCTAGACAGATTTTTCCTTCGAGAGTTGAGGGAGGCTAAGGTCGTCGAGTTCATGAATTTAAAGCAGGGTAACAGGACCGTGGAGGAGTACACGTTGGATTTCACTCGATTGTTGAGGTATGATCTAGAGATGGTAGCTGAGCCAAGGGCTCACATGCTCAAATTTTTCAATGGAGTATCAAACCTGGTACTTCAGGAGTGTAGGACCGCGATGCTCATAAAGGACATTGACCTCTCCAGCCTCATCATTCATGCCCAACAGATTGAGGCAGAAAAGTTAACAGATATGGAGCGGGAGAACAAGCGGGCTAGAATAGGTCAATCAGATATGGCCACCAAAGGTCTGGCGGCAGTAGCCGTCCACAGCAGCAGCAATAGAGGATTCCATCACCCACCTCAACTAGCACCCCTTCGTTTCGATCCCCCAAAGATCAGAAGGGTGGAGCATCTGGCTCTCAGTCTCAGGGTTACAGTGCCAACAATTGTTGCCCAATTGTCCTAAGTGTGGCAAGTACCATCCAAGTGAATGCCTCCTGGGCAAAGAGGGTGGCTTTGTATGTGGACAGTTGGGTGACAGGCTAAAGGAGTGTCTGTCAGCAGGAGGGGGGAAAGCACGGTCTACCACATCAGTAGCCCCAGCAGGTCATCCAGCTCAGCAAGGTAACACTTCAGGTATAGATGGTGTTCAGCACCAAAACCGCTTTTATTCTTTGTCCTTCTGTCAAGATCAGGAGAGCTCACTTGACGTGGTTACGGATATGTTATGTCTTTTCCACCTAGATGGATATTCCCTACTAGATCCGGGAGCCACACTATCATTCGTGATTCCTTATGTAGCTATTCAGTTTGAAATCAGTCCAGAAGTCCTCTCAGAACCATTCTCAGTATCTACCCCAGTTAGTGAGTCAGTTAGAGCCAGCCGGGTATATAGAAACTTCCCAGTCTCAGTGTCGAGTAAAGTAATTCTAGTTGATCTAGCAGAGCTAGACATGGTCGATTTTGACCTCATTCTTAGCATGGATTGGTTACATTCCGGTTATGCCTCAGTCAACTGCAGAACTAGAGTCGTCAGATTTCAGTTTTCAAATAAGCCAATCTTAGAATGGGTGGGCAGTGTTTCAGCGCCTAAGGGTCGATTTATTTCCTATATTAAGGAAAGGAAGCTCATTTTGAAAGGATACATCTATCACCTAGTTCAGGTCAAAGATTCCAGCTCCGAGACCTCAACTATCCAGTCAGTTCCAGTTGTCAACAAATTCCCAGACATCTTTCCCGAAGATTTTCTCGGAGTCCCTCCCAAGCGATAAATAGACTTCAGCATAGATCTTCTTCCAGACACTCAGTCCATCTCTATTCCTCCTTACATAATGGCTCTAGCTGAGCTTAAAAAGTTGAAGGAGTAGCTAAAAGACCTTCTTGATAAGGGTTTCATCAGGCCCATCATCTCTCCATGGGGTGCTCCAGTATTGTTCGTATAAAAGAAAGACGGTACTCTCAGAATGTGTATCGACTACCGTCAACTAAATAAGGTTACAGTTAACAACAGGTATCCCCTACCTAGAATTGATGATTTGTTCGATCAGCTTCAGGGAGCCAGTTTCTTTTCCAAAGTAGATCTCAGGTCAGGGTATCATCATCTTAGAGTCAGGGAACGTGACATACCGAAAACAGCCTTTAGAACTCAAAATAGTCACTATGAACTTTTGTTTATATCCTTTGGACTAACTAATACCCTTACAACTTTCATGGACCTGATGAATAAGGTGTTCAAGAAGTCTCTGGACATGTTCGTCATTGTGTTCATATATGATATTTTGGTATACTCCAGAAATGAGGAGGAGCATGTTAACCATCTGAGGATAGTGTTGCAGACTCTCAGAGACCACCAGTTTTTAGCTAAATTCAGCAAATGTGAATTCTGGCTGAAGTCCGTGGCTTTCCTCGGCCATGTGGTCTTAGGTGAGGGTATTTAGGTGGATCCTCAAAAGATAGCAGTGGTGAAAGACTGGCCAGGACCTATTTCCCTAACAGATATAAGAAGTTTCTTGGGTCTAGCCTGTTATTATCGACGGTTCATGGAAGGATTCTCTTCTATTGCGTCTCCTCTAACTAAACTAACTCAGAAAAAGGTGAAGTTTCAATGGTCAGATGCATGTGAGAAGATTTTTCAGGAATTGAAGACTCGACTCACTACAACTCCAGTTTTGACTTTACCATAAGGAATAGATGGGTTCATAGTCTATTGTGATGCTTCTAGTGTTGGCTTTGGTTGTGTTCTAATATAGCGGGGTAAGGTGATAGCTTATGCCTCCAGACAACTCAAAGTTCATGAGATTATCCGACTCATGATCTTGAGTTGGCGGCAGTAGTGTTTGCCCTAAAAATATGGAGGCATTACCTTTATGGGGTTAATGTGGATGTTTTCACCGACCACAAGAGCCTTTAGTCCATGTTAAATCAGAAGGATTTGAATCTTCGTTAGAGAAGGTGGTTGGAGTTTTTGAAGGATTATGACATGAGCATGCTATATCACCCAGGCAAGGAAAATGTAGTGGCGTATGCCTTGAGCTGAATGTCCATGGGAAGCGTTGCTCATGTTGAAGAGGGAAGAAAGGAACTGGCAAGGGATATTCAAAGCTCAATTGGGAGTGTAGTTAGTGGATTCAACTGAGGGCGGAGTAGTACTGCAGAGTGGGTCATAATTCTCGTTAGTTGTTGAGGTTAAGTCCAAGAAAGATGAAGATCCCATACTGCTTAATCTGAAAAAAGTAGTTCTAAGGAAAGAGGTGGAGGCTTTCTCCAAAAAGGAAGATGGAGTGCTTCATTACCAGGGCAGACTATGTGTTCTAGACGTAGATGACTTGAGACAGCAAATACTAGCAGAAGCACATAGCTCCAGATATTCTATCCACCCATGTACCACTAAGATGTACCATGACCTACACAAAATCTACTAGTGGAACGACATGAAGAGAGATATTGCAGAATTTATGGCTAAGTGCACGAACTGCCAATAGGTTAAGGTTGAACACCAAAGACCTGGGGGTATGACTCAAGATATCAGCATACCCACGTGAAAGTGGGTAGAAGTGAATATGAACTTCATTACAGGTCTGCCTCGTACTCATCGGCAGCATGATTCAATTTGGGTGAGAGTAGATTAGATGCCCAAGTCAGCACATCTCCTCCCAGTTAAAACTACATACTCAGTTGAGGATTATGCTAGATTGTACATCCGAGAATTGGTTAGACTGCATGGAGTTCCCTTATCATTTATTTCAGATAGAGGTACCCAGTTCACTTTGCATTTCTGGAAGTCCTTTCAGAAAGGACTTGGTACTCAGTCCAAGCTCAGCACAGCTTTCACCCTCAAACATATGGACAAGCTGAGAGAACTATTCAGACCTTAGAAGATATGATGAGAGCTTGTGTGATCAACTTCAAGGGCAGTTAGGATGATCACCTATCTCTAATTGAGTTTTCATACAACAACAACTACCTCTCTAGTATTCAGATGGCCCTGTTTGAGGCATTATATGGTAGGAATTGAAGGTGTCCTATAGGTTGGTTTGAAGTTGGCAGAGCTACTTTGATAGGTCTAGACTCAGTTCATGAAGCTATGCAGAAAGTGCAACTTATCAGGGAGAGTTGAAAATAGCTCAGAGCCAACATATGCTGATGTGAGGAGGGAAGAGTTAGAATGTGCTGTAGATGATTGGGTTTACCTAAAAATTTCACACATGGAAGGGGAGATGAGGTTGGAAATAAAGGGAAACTCAGTTGAGGTATGTAGGACCCTACATGATTCGAAGGCGAATTGGTAGTGTGGCCTATGAGTTAGACTTACCTTCAGAGTTAGCATCGGTGCACCCAGTTTCCATGTGTCACTATTGAAGAAGTGCATCAGTGGTCCAACCTCATTTGTTCCACTAGACAGTGTGGGGGTGAAGGATAGCCACTCTTACGAAGAAGTCCCAACTCAGATCCTAGACCGTCAGGTTCGTAAGGTGAGAAACAAGGAGATTGCTTTAGTAAAGTTCTTGTGGAGAAACCAGTTAGGTGTGGGAGCCACATGGGAAGCCTAACCATACATGATGTCCAAATATCCCCATCTATTCCCTTCCAGTTCAGTTTTAGCATCAAGTATTAAATTCCTCCTCAGTACTCTATTCGGTTCCGTGCTTATTAGCTCTATTCATGTTTTCAGTGTGCACACTAGTTGTTCCAACTCAGTTAGTATGACTAAGTCAGTTCGTAGTCAATAACTCCTTCAGAAACTAGTTTATAGCTTTAGATTGGGAATTTAAGCTCTTTTCCCTGTTTTCCAGCAATTTTAGCCTTCATTCAAGGACGAGTTATTTCAAGGGGGAGATATTGTAACACCACAAAACTTTTCTAGACCAAACTAAGACATTTCATGAAAAACCATAAGGAATCAGGAAACTTTTGTCTCAGGATTACTCAAATAATGAGTCATTGTCAGCACCAACGAACCATTGTATGAGTTGTCGTTTGAGTTGCAAGCTTCCCATACGGGAACTCACGAGTCATGCAATAACACATTACCAAGAGTAACAAGTCATTCTATGGAGTCGTGGTTTCCAAGTACAGAAATCTGCCAAACATCTTCCAGAAGCAACTAGTGGAACCAACGACTCATTGTCACCTCTAACGAGTCATTGTTTCCACCCATCGCCAAGTTTCAAGTCCAGTCAATGTTGACCACAAGTAGACAAAGCGACGCATTGGTTCTACCGTTGGTTCTACCCACGAGTCATTGTGTCATCCGTTAGTGGGGTTCCCAAGTTTTGTTTAAAAGTTCTACCAGTGACAACGAGAGGTATCAATGACCCGATGGTCCATCCAACTAGTCATGGTCCCCTTCTTTCCCAAATTCCAGTAAACCAATAATTTAGCTTAGGACAAAGGACTGGTCCCAACAAGTCATGGTGTCAACCAACGACTCGTTGTGTGACCTGTTGGTCCCTGTCGGGCAGTGGTCCGTATTTTCTTCCAGGGTTATTTTAAAATCTGTCCGTCTTTTTAATCTCTAAACTACGTTATTTTTGGCATGTTTAGGAGAAAATTAAAGGAGTTGATTGATGTATTCCTCTCATTCCTTCTCTCAACTCTCTGACTTAATATGAAGAAGTTTCAGACAGACTCCTCTGGGAAAAGTTAGGGCATTCTATCTTCTTCTAAGATTTCTCAAGGATTTATTCTAGGGAATTTTACTCCAGGTATATGGGAATTCAACAAGGGAATTGTTCTTCCCTTGTGTCCCAAAACCCCTCCATAATTTCTTATCAGTTCTAGCCCTGAAGTTTTGTGTTAGGTTAAAATTCGTAGCCAGATCCTGATTAATTGTTATGGGTTGTCGTCCCTATGTCATGCTATGTTTCTGCTACTTAGTGATTATGTTGCTACTTGCTTCCTATAAAAAATGGTTTTAGCCCTAACAATACAAATGCAGTAATTTGGGTCTTGCATAGTTGATTAGATATTAATGTTTCTTGCCTTTGTTAGTGTTGGAATTCCCATGTTATTACTATCAATTGGATTCTCAATCAGTTGCCTGCTAACTCAGTCTCAGTTAGTATGTTTGTATCTTCAGTATCTTTTAGTAATGTCAGCTGATCAGTTTGAATATAGCTAGTTTCTCGAGAAGTTAGTAATGCCCTCTAGTTATCAGTTGGTTCTTTAGACGGTTACAATGCTTCTAGATAAGAAGCTCTGACCAGTCCTACAACCACCAGTACCAGTTTTAGTTTGTTCTTTAGACGATTACAACGCTTCCAGATGAGCAGCTATAGCCAGTCTTAGAATACCAATTTCAGTTATTCGGTCTGATAAGACTCTCAGGGTATTGCCAGATGAGTACCCCTGATCTAGTCTTGTTCCCCAGCTTTGAGCTATCAACTTAGTAGTAACATTAGGACTATCCTGTGGGAGTAGGACTTAGAACCGAGAGGACCAGGGTTCCAACGCACCCACATTCCCAAAATTATGTTTCCACCATAGGTTATTAGCCCAAATGGGCCCAGACTGTTATCTCACAGTTCATGCCTTTATATCCTGGCAAGGAATATTGGGTCCTAATGGGGCGTACACATCAAACTCCACATTTAGCTCACATGGTTATATGTAGGTTATAGACTTTCCCGCTTTTTAGTACAGTCTCAATTAAGTTCAGTTCAATTCAATTTACCTCAGTTCAGTATCTAATTCCCAGGACATGTTTATGTACATCAGCCAGGGTCATTATAGACCATATTAGTTATAGTTCAGTTTTATCGGTTTATAGTATTTAGAAGGTAATTTCATGTCATTTCAGTATAGTTACTTATTCTTTCGTGCTCATTGTATCTCCCACTTACTCAGTACATTCAAAGTACTGACGCATACTTTCCATGTTGTATCGTATTATGACACAGGCGCAGGTTCTCAATCCCAGCATCACCAGTAGATTCTTTTGATGATATCAACAGCAGTTTCATTGGGTGAGTCCTCATCTTCCAAGGACGATATTTTCTTTCAATCAGTTTTATTTAGACAAATTTTAGAGTTAGCTGTAGGTTTGTCCCAGAAACTCATCAGTTAGTAGTTGGCTCTCAGGCACAGTAATTTAGTATTATTGTCAGATATATTGACTCTTTTCAAACCAATTTTTCTTGAATGATTATATTATTATAAAGCTTCTTCTTACGTTTCCTCAGCTTACCAGTGCAATGATAGACCATGGATTAGCTTGCGATCACTTGTGACACCAAGTAACGTGTCTTGTCCAGGGTGTAGACTGTGGTCGTGACACCCTCCTACTTCAGAGAGCCCCAGTCATTGAGTTATTTTATTTTTAGATTTTTAGGTAGTTGTGGGAGCTCATTCCCAGTACCTATTCTTCAGTTATAGAGGATTCATAGATAAAATTAGGGTTGAGTCAATAATGTTACTTTATAATATTCTTTTTAGTTGTAGTTAATAAATCTTACTTTATTATATTGCGCCCATATTGTTGTTACTTTAAATATACTTTATTGTAGTATCATCTAGTAGTAAGCCAAACCAAGGGTTCGCTTGGATCACTATATGGTTTAAGTTGTGGCCACATCCAGGGTCTAGACTCGGGGCGTGACAGAATAGTTATAAACAATGTGAAAGAATAAAGGTTGTCAGTGAAGTCGAGCTATTACCTAGAGCAGTACCACTGCAGTGGTACCATCCTCGATGCGGTGAGACCGTGGCGATGGTTAAGATACCACTACAACGAGGCCTAAATAATGTACAGGCCAGCCTTTTTGGCTAAGAACGGGTATTCTATAGTTTGTTATTTGGATAATTATTTTTTGGTTTGATGCTGAGTTGTTTATTGAATCTATATATTTATATAAAGGAGAGACTTTAACCCGATGACGTGGCATGCTTCATTGATTAAAAAGCTATTTATCTTTTTTCCTTTTTCTTGCATTTCTCTCAAATTTTTAGAGTTTTAATTCTATTTTTTATTATAAGGTGCTTTCTTGAAAATCCATAAGTCACTTTCATTAACTCCTATTCATTACACCATACCACTTTTCCATCTTTTGTACTTTCTCAACAATTATAATTCCCCTGTAATTTTTTTTCCTCAAAAGGACTTTTTTCTTTCTATGAAAATACATGTATTCTTTATTTTCAGTGGGACTTTTTAAATGATTACCATAAATTTAATATCTTTTCGTCTATTACTCATGATCTGGATTTTAATATCCCCACCAAATAAACAATCAAAAAAGCTTTCAATCATATATGTTAGTTTATAATAAAGTCAGGAGATTTTTCATACATGACTAGAGTATCTTGTGGAGCAAATGTAAAAGGTATGTGTGGGTCTTTGCAAATTTCTGTCTATTTCTTAGATGACACTTCAACTATTAAAGGATCAAATCTACTTTCCAATTTTTTAGGTTTTAAAATTTGTGAACTAATTTTTCAATTATTACAATTTATTTGTTATGCAGTTCATGGTATTATGATAGACTTCTCATTTTACTATTTCATACATGACTAGAGTGTTTTGTGGAGCAAATGAGAAAGGTATGTTCAGGTCTTTGCAAATTTTTGTGTATTTCTTAGATGACACTTAAACTCTTAAAGGAGCAAATCTACTTTTCATTTTGTTAGGTTTTAAATTTTGTGAACTAATTTGTCAATCATTACAATTTATTTGTTAGGTAGTTCATGGAATTATGATGGGCTTCCCATTTTACTATTTTTTGTAGAATTATTTTCATGTTTTGATCATATAAGTAATTTACAGATTGACGACTACTTGAGGATTTCGAAATAAATTTTAGGATTGGGGGATGACTTGAAGATGAGAAAAAAGAAGATATCTGGATAATTTTTTCATCCAACTTTGTGTCTATACCATAAGTTTAAAGTTACAAGTAGATAGGGCTCAAAAAACTTCAAACAAGTTAGAGATTTGTGATTTTGTTATGACATGTATTCTTTATTTTCTGTGGAGTTTTTAAATGATTTACCATCAAATTTATTTCTTTTTCATATATTACTGACCAAATATTATGCTTTTATATCCCCGTCAAACAAATAAACAAAATAACCTTTCAATCATATATGTCAGTTTATAATAGAAATCGGGAGATTTTTCATATATGACTAGAGTGTCTTGTGTAGCAAATGAGAAAGGTGTGTTCGGATCTTTTAAATTTTTTGTCTATTTCTTTGATGACACTTCAACTCTTAAAGGATCAAATTTACTTTTCTATTTGTTAGATTTTATATTTTGTGTACTAATTTATCAATCATTATAATTTATTTCTTAAGCAGTTGATGTTATTATAATGGGCTTCTCATTATAATTACCTTCAAGTTTTGATCACATAAGTAAATAGGTGTTTAGGTTTTTTTCAGATTTCTATATATTTCTTAGATAACATTTCAACTCTTAAAGGAGCAAATCTACTTTTCATTTTGTAGTTTTAAATTTTGTGAACTAATTTTTCAATCATTACAATTTATTTATTAGGTAGTTCATGGAATTATGATGGGTTTCTCATTTTACATTTTTTGTAGAATTATTTTTAAGTTTTGATCATATAAGTAATTTACAGATTGACGACTACTTGAGGATCTCAAAATAAATTTTGAGACTGAGGGACGACTTGAAGATGAGAAAAAAGAAGATATCTGCGTAATTTTTTTCATCCAACTTTGTGTCTCTACCAGAAGCTTCAAGTTACATGTATATATGGCCTAAAAAACTTCAAACAAGTCAGATACTTGTGATTTTGTTATGAGATACATGTATTCTCTATTTTCTATGGGAGTTATTATATGATTTACCATCAATTTCATGGGTTTTTCATATATTATTGTTGATCCAAATTTTATTCTTTTATATCCCTTACAAACAAATAAACAAAAAACCTTTCAATTGTATATGTCAATTTATAATAGACGTCGAAAAAATTTTCGTATATGACTAGAGTGTCTTATGTAGCAAATGAGAAAGGTGTGTTCAGATCTTTGAAAATATGTGTCTATTTCTTTGATGACACTTCAACTATTAAAATATAAAATCTACTTTTTCATTTTTTAGATTTTAAATTTTGTGAATTAATTTGTCAGTTATTACAATTTATTTGTTATGCAGTTCGTGGTATTATGGTGGACTTCTCTTTTTTTTTTTTGTAGAATTACCTTTAAGTTTTGATCATATAAGTAATTTACATATTGACTATAATTTGAGGATCGCAAGGTGATTTTGGGATTGAGGGATGACTTGAAG